>OX336389.2:1429773845-1429948725 GCA_946902985.2 Meconema thalassinum | reverse complement strand
TATCTAAACGCGGTGGTATCATGTATAACGCCGCGCGCTAGACGTGTGGTTTATTGGATTTACGGTTGTACTCGCTCATATACGGCAAGTCAGGAACGCAGGCGTCATATTGGTTTATTTTCCATTAAATGTCAGGTTGTATGCTTATGAATATTATTGGGTGCTGTTTCAATTCAGTGTGTAATGCATTGTCACAGAGTTCATCATCGACACGGTTCTAGCCACGGTCCGACTTCAAACTTACTCACAATTAAATTCAGATGAACCAGCATAAAGAGAAGTACTGTACTGTTCACGGGAGAATTTGCATAACCCCGATGAATAATATAACTTACCATCCAATTGATACAGGAACTTCTGAACATACACGCAAATGCCATATTTCACTACTTGAATCATGTAATGTTATTGAGGAATTCAATTCGTCAAACATATGGAAGTCTGGCTCTAAGACAAGTGACAATCAAGAATTGAATTGCATGTGCCAAGTAGCTCACCATTGCGATGGCTGTAGCGTGGTTTCCAAATCCGTGGGCAAACATTCGCCCAAGCTTGGCAATAGCTTAGATTTCCATATGCCCACAAGTATCCTTTATAATTCTGTTCCATTGTATTGTTCAGATGGTAGGCCAGTAGCTTTGTTTATACACCATATCTCATTCAATCCAGTCGTAATTCATCAACACAATTCGATATGAACATGGCTCCAAACAAAATTAGAATGCTTAACACCGAGGGCGGAGTGTTGGTTTCTTTGTTTTGAGGATCACAAGCGTAAGGCTAGGAAGTCTTATTCGTTGCACACAATTAGCTCACAACAAGAAAGCAAGAGTATATTTAACAATCATTATTATACTGTAATTTAGCAAACTAATGAAATAACGAACAATCTGCAATGTCCGTTATAACCATCTATAGCCAGCCAATAATACGTCGGTACAATTTCTCCTGAGTATTGGGTGATGTAAATTATCATACGCATGCAGTTTATACAAATTATAAGTACGTTTTGCACTTCAAATAAATGATTTTTTGTATTTACTGTGGCTTCTGAATTGTAAACTTTGTGAATCAACTGCTTTTTCCATGAGCAGGGTAGCTTATTTTTCACTAAAGCACTAAAGTGAAAATATTTGATGCTATAACTTACTAGCTGTTGTCTCCTGGTTTTCCGTGCTGTATTTTAAGCAGTGTATCTGGGACAACATGGCAATTAATACCAAGTAAACATTCTTATAGTACTACAAACGATATATCATTTTACCGTATCTACAAAACTTTGCCCCAATCACATTTGAACACAAATAACATTTTAACACAGCTTGCATTGCTTGTTTATTGCTCAAAACGAAGCAATAACTTGCAACCCCAGAGAAGAAGCCGTGAGGCAGAGGAAACGGTGGTCGTAGTATTTGGGATATAGCAAGGTGAATCCCAGTGCAATTATCTAGATAAACTCCTATCTGTTCTTGTAAGCAGAGGGAGAAGCAGTTAATTATTAGTGGAAAGATTATCCTCTCCGCTTATATTGTGTATTTGCTGAACCAATTACTCAAAATTTCATTGGGGCGGGGAAAATCAGGAACAATTCTCAGTCAAAGTAAGCCTTCATTAATTTAACCCTTAGCTACACGCATCTCTTTCACTAATACGCTAGCGGCATTCTATGCCGCAATATATATTTTCATTCTTTTTCGTCATTTAGTGACTTACTAAACGGCTAAAATTGATTTGTATGAAGAATTTTACAGAACCTATGAGAATACATTGAAAAATTTTAAAAATCTTAACAGTATGTATGAAATTCTTATTAATAAAATATATTATTGGGAGGGATGGGATAAGGACATATTTACTATTCATACTTAATGTAATTAACAATTCTTATAAACATTTATTGGACAACGAAGAAAAAATAATAATTTTAACACACGAAAGAAATATTGAGAATTATTGGATTGAGATTGCCCTTTTTAGGCTAATATAACAAGACATTGTACCTGATGCTCAACAAGATCAAGAAATACACTAGAGTAAAAGGAAAAACTGTTCTTCAGAATCATGTATACACTTAGATTCTTGGCTTGGAAAAGGACACTATCTGCTAATTTACAGTACGACATAATATACAGTACCTAAATACACAAAATAACTCTACACTAGGACTTAAAACTGATTACAATGAAGGGTTAGTAAAAAGTTGAGATACAGAATAAAAATGATTATTATTCACTTAAGGATTAAATAATTACGCAGTCACCTTAGAGGGCAAAGTCATCCGCGGAAATAGTGCACGTATCACCAGCAAGCAGGCAGGGGATTCCCAGAGTTATGTGAATTATCAAAAGGATGATGAAACATTTATTAAGAAACCTATGATTGGATCTTGAATATGAGCACGGGTGGGCCTATATGACATACAGAATTTGCGCTAATAAATGGAAGAGAAGGAACAGATAAAATGGAAGGAAAGTTACGCGGGAATAAGTGTGGAGCAAGCCTGTGCCATTTGGAATCACATAAAGAAAAGGAATACAGAAATTTAAAGTGAAAACTTAATAAGTTATCTCATTTTTGCTGGATCAGCGAAGGAGGTAACCCGTGCTAGATTGTGCCCGACGTAAATATAAAGAAAGGTCCCTGTTTAAGTAGCCTACACAAAAAGCGTGATAATTAAAAGGTATATCACAGCATAGCAGGTTTGTAGGATCAGAGGTAGCGAAAGTTCGCGATACTCGCTGCCAAAAGTTAAGAGAAAGTACAAAGAAGCAGGTTATTCTAAAGTGAGATATTCTCCATCTTAATTTAGTGTATCTATTTTAGTATAAATTAGTAGAAGAATTCAACTTCTGCGCAAAACGTAATTGACGTAGGGGAAAGTAGACCATTATCAACAATGTAGTTAGTGAAACAGTAGAGACCGTCTGAAAACCGAGCTTCAGGGAAATCTGTCGAGTCATTTCGTGTTCTAAATGAGAGTTACGGATACACTGGATATAGATTTGAACTGGGCATAGGTTTCGCACCTGTCACTCCCTGGTTTTCGCTGAGCTCTGTACGCTGACGAGAGGCTTCACACCTGTCACTCCCTGGTTTTTGCTGAGCTCTGAGCGCTCACGAGAAGCTTCACACCTCTCACTCTCTGTATTTAGCTGCGCTCTGTACGCTCTCGAGAAGCTTCACACCTCTCACTCTCTGTATTTAGCTGCGCTCTGTGCGCTCACGAGAAGCTTCACACCTCTCACTCTCTGTATTTAGCTGCGCTCTGTGCGCTCTCGAGAAGCTTCACACCTCTCACTCTCTGTATTTAGCTGCGCTCTGTGCGCTCTCGAGAAGCTTCACACCTCTCACTCTATGTATTTAGCTGCGCTCTGTGCGCTCTCGAGAAGCTTCACACCTCTCACTCTCTGTATTTAGCTGCGCTCTGTACGCTCTCGAGAAGCTTCACACCTCTCACTCTCTGTATTTAGCTGCGCTCTGTGCGCTCACGAGAAGCTTCACACCTCTCACTCTCTGTATTTAGCTGCGCTCTGTGCGCTCTCGAGAAGCTTCACACCTCTCACTCTCTGTATTTAGCTGCGCTCTGTGCGCTCTCGAGAAGCTTCACACCTCTCACTCTATGTATTTAGCTGCGCTCTGTGCGCTCTCGAGAAGCTTCACACCTCTCACTCTCTGTATTTAGCTGCGCTCTGTACGCTCTCGAGAAGCTTCACACCTCTCACTCTCTGTATTTAGCTGCGCTCTGTGCGCTCACGAGAAGCTTCACACCTCTCACTCTCTGTATTTAGCTGCGCTCTGTGCGCTCTCGAGAAGCTTCACACCTCTCACTCTCTGTATTTAGCTGCGCTCTGTGCGCTCTCGAGAAGCTTCACACCTCTCACTCTATGTATTTAGCTGCGCTCTGTGCGCTCTCGAGAAGCTTCACACCTCTCACTCTCTGTATTTAGCTGCGCTCTGTACGCTCTCGAGAAGCTTCACACCTCTCACTCTCTGTATTTAGCTGCGCTCTGTGCGCTCTCGAGAAGCTTCACACCTCTCACTCTATGTATTTAGCTGCGCTCTGTGCGCTCTCGAGAAGCTTCACACCTCTCACTCTATGTATTTAGCTGCGCTCTGTACGCTCTCGAGAAGCTTCACACCTCTCACTCTCTGTATTTAGCTGCGCTCTGTGCGCTCTCGAGAAGCTTCACACCTCTCACTCTCTGTATTTAGCTGCGCTCTGTGCGCTCTCGAGAAGCTTCACACCTCTCTTTCTCGGTATTTAGCTGCGCTCTGTGCGCTCTCGAGAAGCTTCACACCTCTCACTCTCTGTATTTAGCTGCGCTCTGTGCGCTCACGAGAAGCTTCACACCTCTCACTCCCTGTATTTAGCTGCGCTCTGTGTGCTCTCGAGAAGCTTCACACCTCTCACTCCCTGTATTTAGCTGCGCTCTGTGCGCTCACGAGAAGCTTCACACCTCTCACTCTCTGTATTTAGCTGCGCTCTGTGCGCTCACGAGAAGCTTCACACCTCTCACTCCCTGTATTTAGCTGTGCTCTGTGTGCTCTCGAGAAGCTTCACACCTCTCACTCCCTGTATTTAGCTGCGCTCTGTGCGCTCACGAGAAGCTTCACACCTCTCACTCCCTGTATTTAGCTGCGCTCTGTGCGCTCACGAGAAGCTTCACACCTCTCACTCCCTGTATTTAGCTGCGCTCTGTGTGCTCTCGAGAAGCTTCACACCTCTCACTCTCTGTATTTAGCTGCGCTCTGTACGCTCACGAGAAGCTTCACACCTCTCACCCTCTGTATTTAGCTGCGCTCTGTGCGCTCACGAGAAGCTTCACACCTCTCACTCCCTGTATTTAGCTGCGCTCTGTGCGCTCACGAGAAGCTTCACACCTCTCACTCTCTGTATTTAGCTGCGCTCTGTGCGCTCTCGAGAAGCTTCACACCTCTCACTCTCTGTATTTAGCTGCGCTCTGTGCGCTCTCGAGAAGCTTCACACCTCTCACTCTCTGTATTTAGCTGCGCTCTGTGCGCTCACGAGAAGCTTCACACCTCTCACTCTCTGTATTTAGCTGCGCTCTGTGCGCTCTCGAGAAGCTTCACACCTCTCACTCTCTGTATTTAGCTGCGCTCTGTGCGCTCTCGAGAAGCTTCACACCTCTCACTCTCTGTATTTAGCTGCGCTCTGTGCGCTCTCGAGAAGCTTCACACCTCTCACTCTCTGTATTTAGCTGCGCTCTGTGTGCTCTCGAGAAGCTTCACACCTCTCACTCCCTGTATTTAGCTGCGCTCTGTGCGCTCACGAGAAGCTTCACACCTCTCACTCTCTGTATTTAGCTGCGCTCTGTGCGCTCTCGAGAAGCTTCACACCTCTCACTCTCTGTATTTAGCTGCGCTCTGTGCGCTCTCGAGAAGCTTCACACCTCTCACTCTCTGTATTTAGCTGCGCTCTGTGCGCTCTCGAGAAGCTTCACACCTCTCACTCCCTGTATTTAGCTGCGCTCTGTGTGCTCTCGAGAAGCTTCACACCTCTCACTCCCTGTATTTAGCTGCGCTCTGTGCGCTCACGAGAAGCTTCACACCTCTCACTCTCTGTATTTAGCTGCGCTCTGTGTGCTCACGAGAAGCTTCACACCTCTCACTCTCTGTATTTAGCTGCGCTCTGTGCGCTCTCGAGAAGCTTCACACCTCTCACTCTCTGTATTTAGCTGCGCTCTGTGCGCTCACGAGAAGCTTCACACCTCTCACTCTCTGTATTTAGCTGCGCTCTGTGCGCTCACGAGAAGCTTCACACCTCTCACTCTCTGTATTTAGCTGCGCTCTGTGCGCCCACGAGAAGCTTCACACCTCTCACTCCCTGTATTTAGCTGCGCTCTGTGCGCTCTCGAGAAGCTTCACACCTCTCACTCTCTGTATTTTGCTGCGCTCAAGAGAAGCTTCACACCTCTCACTCTCTGTATTTAGCTGCGCTCTCTGCGCTCACGAGAAGCTTCACACCTCTCACTCTCTGTAATTAGCAGCGCTCTGAGCGCTCACGAGAAGCTTCACACCTCTCACTCCCTGTATTTATCTGCGCTCTGTGCGCTCTCGAGAAGCTTCACACCTCTCACTCTATGTATTTAGCTGCGCTCTGTGCGCTCTCGAGAAGCTTCACACCTCTCACTCTCTGTATTTTGCTGCGCTCTGTGCGCTCTCGAGAAGCTTCACACCTCTCACTCCCCGTATGTTGCTGAACTCTGTGCGCTCTCGAGAAGCTTCACACCTCTCACTCCCTGTATTTAGCTGCGCTCTGTGCGCTCAAGAGAAGCTTCACACCTCTCACTCTCTGTATTTAGCTGAGCTCTGAGCGCTCTCGAGAAGCTTCACACCTCTCACTCCCTGTATTTAGCTGCGCTCTGTGCGCTCACGAGAAGCTTCACACCTCTCACTCTATGTATTTAGCTGCGCTCTGTGCGCTCTCGAGAAGCTTCACACCTCTCACTCTCTGTATTTAGCTGCGCTCTGTGCACTCACGAGAAGCTTCACACCTCTCACTCCCTGTATTTATCTGCGCTCTGTGCGCTCACGAGAAGCTTCACACCTCTCACTCTCTGTATTTAGCTGCGCTCTGTGCGCTCACGAGAAGCTTCACACCTCTCACTCCCTGTAGTTAGATGCGCTCTGTGCGCTCTCGAGAAGCTTCACACCTCTCACTCCCTGTATTTAGCTGCGCTCTGTGCGCTCACGAGAAGCTTCACACCTCTCACTCCCTGTATTTAGCTGCGCTCTGTGTGCTCTCGAGAAGCTTCACACCTCTCACTCCTTGTATTTAGCTGCGCTCTGTGCGCTCACGAGAAGCTTCACACCTCTCACTCCCTGTATTTAGCTGCGCTCTGTGCGCTCTCGAGAAGCTTCACACCTCTCACTCTCTGTATTTAGCTGCACTCTGTGTGCTCACGAGAAGCTTCACACCTCTCACTCTCTGTATTTAGCTGCGATCTGTGCGCTCACGAGAAGCTTCACACCTCTCACTCTCTGTATTTAGCTGCGCTCTGTGCGCTCACGAGAAGCTTCACACCTCTCACTCCCTGTATTTAGCTGCGCTCTGTGCGCTCACGAGAAGCTTCAAACCTCTCACTCTCTGTATTTAGCTGCGCTCTGTGCGCTCAAGAGAAGCTTCACACCTCTCACTCCCCATATGTTGCTGAGCTCTGTACGCTCTCGAGAAGCTTCACACCTCTCACTCCCCATATGTTGCTGAGCTCTGTGCGCTCTCGAGAAGCTTCACACCTTTCACTCTCTCTATTTAGCTGAGCTCCGAGCGCTCACGAGAAGCTTCACACCTGTCACTCTCCATATGTTGCTGAGCTCTGAGCGCTCACGAGAAGCTTCACACCTGTCACTCCCCATATGTTGCTGAGCTCTGTACGCTCTCGAGAAGCTTCACACCTCTCACTCCCCATATGTTGCTGAGCTCTGTACGCTCTCGATAAGCTTCACACCTCTCACTCTCTGTATTTAGCTGCGCTCTGAGCGCTCTCGAGAAGCTTCACACCTCTCACTCTCTGTATTTAGCTGCGCTCTGTGCGCTCAAGAGAAGCTTCACACCTCTCACTCCCTGTATTTAGCTGCGCTCTGTACGCTCTCGAGAAGCTTCACACCTCTCACTCTCTGTATTTAGCTGCACTCTGTGAGCTCACGAGAAGCTTCACACCTGTCACCCTCTGTATTTAGCTGCGCTCTGTGCGCTCACGAGAAGCTTCACACCTGTCACTCTCTGTATTTAGCTGCGCTCTGAGCGCTCACGAGAAGCTTCACACCTCTCACTCTCTGTATTTAGCTGCGCTCTGTGCGCTCAAGAGAAGCTTCACACCTCTCACTCCCTGTATTTAACTGCGCTCTGTGCGCTCACGAGAAGCTTCACACCTCTCACTCTCTGTATTTAGCTGCACTCTGTGAGCTCACGAGAAGCTTCACACCTGTCACCCTCTGTATTTAGCTGCGCTCTGTGCGCTCACGAGAAGCTTCACACCTGTCACTCTCTGTATTTAGCTGCGCTCTGTGCGCTCTCGAGAAGCTTCACACCTCTCACTCCCTGTATTTAACTGCTCTCTGTGCGCTCACGGGAAGCTTCACACCTCTCACTCTCTGTATTTAGCTGCACTCTGTGTGCTCACGAGAAGCTTCACACCTCTCACTCTCTGTATTTAGCTGCACTCTGTGTGCTCACGAGAAGCTTCACACCTCTCACTCTCTGTATTTAGCTGCGCTCTGTGCGCTCTCGAGAAGCTTCACACCTCTCACTCTCTGTATTTAGCTGCACTCTGTGCGCTCACGGGAAGCTTCACACCTCTCACTCTCTGTATTTAACTGCGCTCTGTGCGCTCACGGGAAGCTTCACACCTCTCACTCTCTGTATTTAGCTGCACTCTGTGTGCTCACGAGAAGCTTCACACCTCTCACTCTCTGTATTTAGCTGCGCTCTGTGCGCTCTCGAGAAGCTTCACACCTCTCACTCTCTGTATTTAACTGCGCTCTGTGCGCTCACGGGAAGCTTCACACCTCTCACTCTCTGTATTTAGCTGCACTCTGTGTGCTCACGAGAAGCTTCACACCTCTCACTCTCTGTATTTAGCTGCGCTCTGTGCGCTCTCGAGAAGCTTCACACCTCTCACTCTCTGTATTTAACTGCGCTCTGTGCGCTCACGAGAAGCTTCACACCTCTCACTCCCTGTATTTAGCTGCGCTCTGAGCGCTCACGAGAAGCTTCACACCTCTCACTCCCCATATGTTGCTGAGCTCTGTACGCTCTCGAGAAGCTTCACACCTCTCACTCTCTGTATTTAGCTGCGCTCTGTGCACTCACGGGAAGCATCACACCTCTCACTCTCTGTATTTAGCTGCACTCTGTGTGCTCACGAGAAGCTTCACACCTCTCACTCCCTGTATTTAGCTGCGCTCTGTGCGCTCTCGAGAAGCTTCACACCTCTCACTCTCTGTATTTAGCTGCACTCTGTGTGCTCACGAGAAGCTTCACACCTCTCACTCTCTGTATTTAGCTGCGCTCTGTGCGCTCTCGAGAAGCTTCACACCTCTCACTCTCTGTATTTAGCTGCACTCTGTGCACTCACGGGAAGCTTCACACCTCTCACTCTCTGTATTTAGCTGCGCTCTGTGCGCTCAAGAGAAGCTTCACACCTCTCACTCTCTGTATTTAGCTGCGCTCTGTGCGCTCAAGAGAAGCTTCACACCTCTCACTCTCTGTATTTAGCTGCACTCTGTGCACTCACGGGAAGCTTCACACCTCTCACTCTCTGTATTTAGCTGCACTCTGTGCACTCACGAGAAGCTTCACACCTCTCACTCTCTGTATTTAGCTGCGCTCTGTGCGCTCAAGAGAAGCTTCACACCTCTCACTCCCTGTATTTAACTGCGCTCTGTGCGCTCACGAGAAGCTTCACACCTCTCACTCCCTGTATTTAGCTGCGCTCTGAGCGCTCACGAGAAGCTTCACACCTCTCACTCCCTGTATTTAGCTGCGCTCAGTGCGCTCAAGAGAAGCTTCACACCTCTCACTCCCTGTATTTAGCTGCGCTCTGTGCGCTCTCGAGAAGCTTCACACCTGTCACTCTCTGTATTTAGCTGCACTCTGTGCGCTCAAGAGAAGCTTCACACCTCTCACTCTCTGTATTTAGCTGCGCTCTGTGCGCTCTCGAGAAGCTTCACACCTCTCACTCTCTGTATTTAGCTGCGCTCTGTGCGCTCACGAGAAGCTTCACACCTCTCACTCCCTGTATTTAGCTGCACTCTGTGGGCTCACGGGAAGCTTCACACCTCTCACTCTCTGTATTTAGCTGCACTCTGTGTGCTCACGAGAAGCTTCACACCTCTCACTCTCTGTATTTAGCTGCGCTCTGTGCGCTCAAGAGAAGCTTCACACCTCTCACTCCCTGTATTTAACTGTTCTCTGTGCGCTCACGGGAAGCTTCACACCTGTCACCCTGTGTATTTAGCTGCGCTCTGTGCGCTCACGAGAAGCTTCACACCTCTCACTCTCTGTATTTAACTGCGCTCTGTGCGCTCACGGGAAGCTTCACACCTGTAACCCTCTGTATTTAGCTGCACTCTGTGCGCTCTCGAGAAGCTTCACACCTCTCACTCTCTGTATTTAGCTGCGCTCTGTGCGCTCACGGGAAGCTTCACACCTGTCACCCGGTGTATTTAGCTGCGCTCTGTGCGCTCACGAGAAGCTTCACACCTGTCACCCTGTGTATTTAGCTGCGCTCTGTGCGCTCACGAGAAGCTTCACACCTCTCACTCTCTGTATTTAGCTGCGCTCTGTGCGCTCAAGAGAAGCTTCACACCTCTCACTCTCTGTATTTAACTGCGCTCTGTGCGCTCACGGGAAGCTTCACACCTGTAACCCTCTGTATTTAGCTGCACTCTGTGCGCTCACGGGAAGCTTCACACCTCTCACTCCCTGTATTTAGCTGCGCTCTGTGCGCTCACGGGAAGCTTCACACCTCTCACTCTCTGTATTTAGCTGCACTCTGTGTGCTCACGAGAAGCTTCACACCTGTAACCCTCTGTATTTAGCTGCGCTCTGTGCGCTCACGGGAAGCTTCACACCTGTCACCCTGTGTATTTAGCTGCGCTCTGTGCGCTCACGAGAAGCTTCACACCTGTCACCCTGTGTATTTAGCTGCGCTCTGTGCGCTCACGAGAAGCTTCACACCTCTCACTCTATGTATTTAGCTGCGCTCTGTGCGCTCGAGAGAAGCTTCACACCTCTCACTCTCTGTATTTAACTGCGCTCTGTGCGCTCACGGGAAGCTTCACACCTGTAACCCTCTGTATTTAGCTGCACTCTGTGCGCTCACGGGAAGCTTCACACCTCTCACTCCCTGTATTTAGCTGCGCTCTGTGCGCTCACGGGAAGCTTCACACCTCTCACTCTCTGTATTTAGCTGCACTCTGTGTGCTCACGAGAAGCTTCACACCTGTAACCCTCTGTATTTAGCTGCGCTCTGTGCGCTCACGGGAAGCTTCACACCTGTCACCCTGTGTATTTAGCTGCGCTCTGTGCGCTCACGAGAAGCTTCACACCTGTCACCCTGTGTATTTAGCTGCGCTCTGTGCGCTCACGAGAAGCTTCACACCTCTCACTCTATGTATTTAGCTGCGCTCTGTGCGCTCAAGAGAAGCTTCACACCTCTCACTCTCTGTATTTAACTGCGCTCTGTGCGCTCACGGGAAGCTTCACACCTGTAACCCTCTGTATTTAGCTGCACTCTGTGCGCTCACGGGAAGCTTCACACCTCTCACTCCCTGTATTTAGCTGCGCTCTGTGCGCTCACGGGAAGCTTCACACCTCTCACTCTCTGTATTTAGCTGCGCTCTGTGCGCTCACGGGAAGCTTCACACCTGTAACCCTCTGTATTTAGCTGCGCTCTGTGCGCTCACGGGAAGCTTCACACCTCTCACTCTCTGTATTTAGCTGCGCTCTGTGCGCTCACGGGAAGCTTCACACCTCTCACTCTCTGTATTTAGCTGCACTCTGTGTGCTCACGAGAAGCTTCACACCTGCCACTCCCTGGTTTGTGATGAGCTCTGTACGGCCACGTGTGGGCCGTGTTGTTATTTTGAACATAATTTCAAATGTTTCACAACATTTTTCATCACACATCTCTTTCAAGGAACACGAATCCTCATTATTTTTATTACCAACACTTTTCTTGTTAGCAGACGTAGTTACACACCACGTGTGAACACCAGCGATATTCATGCGTGCTAATTGCTTCACATGTTAGCTCGCTTTGAGAAACCCTTCCCTCCGTGAGCTGCGTCTAGGTCAGGTTTCGTGCATTTCCATAGGCTTCATGGGCACGTATGTCCATTGTTGGCAAAAGCCTTGTGATGACTGTGTATTCTCGTACTTCAGTGGATACTAGAACAGGCCTATGGGAATGTATCAAGCCATCGTTAGTAACACATTTCTTTGTGTCTCTGCTGTGCTGTTTGTGGGCTCGTCTTTCTAGTATAATACATTTTGAAATGTGTAGAGCTGCGCTGGAGTTTGTTTATGAAAGAGCGGACTAAGTGTGCACCACCATGGCTACGCACAGTTCCTAGTCTGATATTCTAAAATAATTTATGTGCAATGATTAAAGTACGGTAGTTCAGCCGACTCATTTCCAGGCCAGTTTTCTTGCAGCTATAACTCCCAGACTACCACAGCTAGCAAAACGTAACTACTTGCATTAAATAGACAAATGCTTAACGCTGCTATGTTGACATTGAACGAGGTGCGACAGACCACGTATTAGCGCAAGAAGGGCCGTGTAGCATGCAATTCATTATTTCTAGTGATACAAGGATGGAACTAATGTCAATTTTTTGTGTAGTGTAGTAATACCAATTATTATAAAATTATACAGGTGCTTTAACTTTCGTTTCCCATTTGTTTCTATCCTGTGCTAAGAGAAGGGAGCTACCAAAATGATACCTATTTGGTATTGCACCCGAATTCTCCAATCAACACCTATATCCGCAGAGATGAAAAGGATTGCAGACTCACAAATACCCAGCTCAACATATCTTACCGTGGTCTGCTAAGAAAGAATTGGGAATTCCAGGATTACATAGTGCATACTTAAATAGTACCGCCTGAACAGCTGCATACTTCTACTATTATTTACATTTAATAGTGAATTCGAGAAACTCCAATCTCGAGGGGTGTTCAAGGTCTAACTATAGTGGGCGCCTGTAGCTATCCAGTCGTGCCATTTACGAAGTCTATAGAATGAGTAAGCGATCAGTTAAAATAAAATTGACTGAGTCACTAAAAGTGCCAGCCGTTTATTCACTAAGGAACGATACAAGAAATGTCCCTATCGAAAAAAAATCTGACCTAGCGTCCCACTTGACACTACCAAATTTAACACACACAAACAAAACTGACAATAACTATGTCCTGAAAAAGAAATACATTTGGAGAATTCGGCACTCTATTTGAGCCCTATTCCTCCCTCGAATAAATCTCGTGCATAAATGTGCACCTCAATAAACATGAAAATGATTTACGTAATCTCGAACCCTTGTGAAATTCCTCAGAACTTTCACAAAAAAATGAAACGACGTTAGCTTTAGACATTACCCTAGTTGATACAGTTGCGTTTCATTTTCTGGAACAGTAGCTCCAAATCTAAAATTGTAATGGTAAAAAAATGTTAACTAGTAAGTATTAATTATGAAGCTTATGTGCAAATGTACAACGATTTGTGATCAGCACAAATTATGATTTCTTACATGAAATTAATTTAATGTTCCTTCTATCACGATTTCTAATAAATCTACATGATATTTCTTTACAATCACCACGCCTTCCTAGGTTAAAGTATTAAGTCGATGCAAAACTGAGCATTCGTGCCGAATGGTAAAGTTTAGCACTGCTCTGATCTCCTAACTGGTGGTAATCCCGATAATATAATTCATTGCAAGAAGAAACGTAAGAATAGTGGATTCTAAAAGTGCTTGGCATTATTTTCATTCAACACTTCCCTTTCAAAAATTACACACATAATTGCTCTACTTTTCTAACATACTGTACAGACACTTGTCTCGATGCAATATAATATATTCACACTACCTGTGAACAAACTGGGAAAACATTTACACTATGCCTCCTGATTCAGTAAAACGTAATTTCATCTACGTTCATCACCTTGCACGGAATTCAACTATAACATCCCTTTCGATTTCATTTTATCAATAATGCACAACTCTTACAAAACTTCTACTATCCAGATACATTTATTCCTCGTGCTACAAATGTTCAAATTTCAACTACGTCTGTACAGCCTTTTAAATATCTTGTAAGAAGATTTTATTTATCTTAATCCACGTATAAATTTCGTTGTGATAATACCGTAACTAACAATTTGACTAGTCTGCAAGAATTCAAAGAAATAAAAATACAAACATATCTATCCTCTCCTTCTGGTATTTCAAATATTCTGAATATAATTCCGTTAATTCTATATTGGCTTATTTTACAGACACCGGTCGACTTATAAAATGTCGCCTGTCATTTCCTTTCTCCTTCATTAACCAACGTGAATGTTCTCTTGACATTTCTTAAATTGGAAATATAGTTTAATCCATTGTTTTATTAACAGAATAGTTTCAAATCTATCTGCCTTTTCTACTACAAATGACATTTATTGTAAATTGAATTGTTTATTTAAAGTCTATCAAGCCTCCGTGGCTTAGGCGGCAGAACGCCGGCCTCTCACCGCTGGGTCCGTGGTTCAAATCCCGGTCACTCCATGTGAGATTTGTGCTGGACTAAACGGAGGCAGACAGGTTTTTCTCCGGGTACTCTGGTTTTCCCTGTCAAAATTTCATTCCAGCAACACTCTCCCCTATCATTTCATTTCATCTGTCATTCATTTAATCATTGCCCCAGAGGAGTGCGTCAGGCCTCGGCAGCCGGCACAGTTCATATCCTCGCCGCTAGTTGGGGGCTTCATTCATTCCATTCCTGACCCGGTCGGAGACTGGAGGCAGGCTGTGGATTTTCATTTTTCATTTAAAGTCTATCATTTATTAACTATTAATTGTCGTGTAATTAGGCATTATTTGCATGCTGTAAGTTTGTAATTGGGATTGAAACTTGAATCAACAACGTAAGTTTCGATTATCCCTGTATTTTCCTTGAAAATACCGACTTTCTTATCCTACAGTGCTGTAGCTAGATTTATCAATGCGTGTTCCATCTAACTTTAAAATACAGATATAGATAACGTTGCGCATATATAAAGCTTATTTAATGAATTTACAATCTACTATCTGCAATGATAAAAAGGATTATTTGCTCAAAAACCGTCAAAGTGACTTAAATCTGTATGAAAAAGTGGCAATAAAAATGAATTTAACGGATTTTACTAATCTACAAAAATTGATAATAATAATAATAATAATAATATGTTGGTCAATCACAGGATGAAACACAGAAAAGAAACTACTACTACAAACATGGTTTATGTAATCTAACAGCTTCAGCTACCTTATGTTGAACGGCGAGATTCTTGGGGTACTTGCTATTGGCAACTATCTGATATGACATCAAGCGGTAAAAATGAGAAACTTACCAAGTAGGGTACTTTTGTCACGTGGTGACTGTTTGTATATGGTTTCTTGTATTGGTAAGCAGATCGTGGTAAATTCTTCGTGTCTTTATACATAAGTAATAAGTTTTACTCGTTGATATGAGTGCAAAATGAGTAAAAGCAAAGTAGATTGCTCAGTTTATGGCTGTAAGTCGATGTATAAGAGGGCTGCAGATAAATGTTTTCATCACTTTCCAAAAGATGCAAATAGCAATAGCCCAAAGGAGACGATACCAAATAAATACGGGCAACAGGAGCGGGTTGGACCACTCACCACTACACTCACTGACGATAGGACGGGTTGTTCACTGTTACGCCGAGCCAAGCCGCACCTAGACAGCCAAGCACAGTCTCGCCGAGCCAAGCCTACAACAGCCAAGGACAACCAAGCTTCATCAGTCAGGTAGCCTTCTCCGCTCCCTAGTTCATTTCCAATAACCTTATCAATCGCCATCACCTCTCTCTGAGAGTCATATAGGCTTAATTTGACTCCCAAGGGTAAATATCTACTCTGTGAGAACCTGCTACCAGTCCGATATTCAACACCAAACCCACCTGCTAAACATCCAAATCAAGCAATTCCTGTCTCCCCCGAGTTTTAATACAAGTTAAACTCATCACTTTGCCCTACCAAGCAGCAAATAATTTCTAGAGTCTATGGTACAGTGAGGAAACTCAAATATAGCTTTTAAACGTAACATCGCCATGACTCAAACTGACCAAAAACAAGTACCAGCAGACAACCGATGCTTGATAATATGCAATTGACACATAAAATCCAGTGGTACACACAAATTAGATGACGTGTATCCCACAGTTATACATATATACACTTAAAAATAACACTGTCATTATTTTAGGGTCCACATTCACTAATTATAACCGAAAAATAAAACTTGTTCCATATCAAACGCGTGTTATTGAGTATTTTTACCCTACTTATCCAGACCGACCGCAGCGCCCCAAGTGTTAGTTTGAGTTGCCAATAAGCAAGCAAAGTTCTACTCGAGACCTTCAAAACGAGCTGTGGCCCCCACCTGTGGTTGGACCGTGACGTAGCCAGCGAAACTGGGTCAATGGACAGCGTGATGACCTCGCCTCGTTCTCCTGGTCCCTTCCTGGTTCGTTGGCCGTCCTTCGGCTTATCGTGATGAATTTTGATGTTTCTTCTCAATGCTGCTTGACCAGCGCATTTGGTTTGCCCCGAATCTCATTCCATTGTAGTTTGCATGGGTATTTCAAGACGTGAGTGAAATCTCTTGTCGTATAGTAGTTCCATTCATAGTTTCAGAGTCTCGCGTGGATTGGATTACCGCGATCTCCATCTATGTCGAAATATCCTGGACTTCATTGTAGATACTGCGTTTCTGTTTCCCTACATTAATGCAATTAGGAGTACATCAGTATTTGGTTAAAGAGTGAGCCAATGATATCTCCCCTTTGCCTGACTGTAACTTGCATTTTTGATACTGGTATTTGTAGTGTAATACCACCGTCGAATACTGCCTGTAAGTATAGAGTATAGGCTGCAGTAAGATTATTTTTGTGTAGAAATATCAGTCTTAAACTGTGGCTGCAAGATATACTTCCGTCCTCCTGAAGTAAACTGAGCCGTATGAATGAACTGCTTGCACGCTGTGTGTGTGGTGCACAGCTGCAAGTCCACCTAGCAATGTTAGCTTGCACGCTAAGAGTTCTGATTTCACGCTGATTCCACTGCCTTCTGAAGCCTCGCGCTTCACTTGATATACGTTGCACTGTTATATGAAGTTTTGTTCTCAGACTAGGTCTTGCCTCGACCTGGTCAATGTATAGAGTGAATACGAGCGATTCCCTGCTTGTCTCAGAACCTCACTTCATGTCTCCCCCACTCTTCTCCTTCTGTGACGCGACTGCTGACCTCCCCACGCTGTTGTCACATGTTCTTACCTCTCCTTCCTTGTGACGACACACTACCGTATCCAGACGTGCGATCCGCGCTAAAAGCGATGTCGGCCTGTCCATTCCTATAATTCACCTGTTTATTGTTTAAATAATTTCTAAATTTCCAACCTTTCTTCCGGCCTTTTATAAATGTTACTAGTACTTGCTTGACATAATAAAATACTCATTCTGAGTATAAAATCTTTAGGTCTTCGATTTTATTTATTCTGAATCATTTTATTCCGACATTTCTCAAATTCGCGGGTCTTAGTTCTCATCTCGACTGAGTCATGGTCTTAGCCACAAATAAATTCGGGCGCAATTCCCCTTTGCCATTTAAAGTAAAGTATAGCCTGTACTTTCTTTTATAACACTGTTGCCTTATAAATAAAGACTGAATTTATTCACTTAGCGGATTTTAGGATAAAATCGCTTCAATTTTGAGTGATTGAACTTCCCAATGGATCTGTCATCCTCAATCCTTGCTATTTGATAACAATTGTTTCCGTTCACCATGGCTACCTTGAATGGACTTTCTACCTGTCTATTTATTTTCCTCTTCGTCCTATTTCGGGGTCCATTCTTCTTTTCTCTCATTCCCTCGGTGTTCTTTCTTTCTCTAGGCGTGGTGATGTGTTCTCTCCTCTTAATTCATATCCGCATGTTTTCTTTTATCTTTCTTCCCTCCTGGATCTTCATTGCTTCGGTCTCTGCTTGTTCCGGGCTTCGGTTCTTGATTCCTGTTTTGTTGCCTTTGATTTTGGTCTATGGAGTTGCTCTCATCCCTCTCACTGGGGCTCTTCCTGTATTCTTGAATCTCTCTCTCCCGGTCATCGTAATACCTCCTTACGTTTGCGTCATTTCTCCATCCTTGATTCTGTTTTTGTTGTTGCCTAGAATAATTGTTGTTATTAAACCTCCAGTTTTGATACCTTCTGTATCCGTAGTTGTTGTTGCGATTGTCTCTGTTATAATACTCATCTCTATGGTAGTTATTATTTCTTTGGTGATAGCTGATCCTTCTCTGAGCATCATTTCAGCTTAGATTTTGGTATGGTCTCCGGTACTCTGGTTGAAATCTGTTCTGTGCATACTTGTTATTTCTTGTCGGACCTCCGCCATTCTTACTCACTTCCGTTTGTTGTGTCTGGTCAACATGAACGGTGTGCACTTCCCGATGTTCCTGATTTCTGCCTCTGGAATTCTGATTACCGCTGGCGTTGTTGGACACATTTGAGGTGTGGTCCAATCTTCGTAAGATTTCCACCATTCCTTCTAGCGTTCGGACGTCTGCTGCTATCAGATGTCTCCTGACCTCTATCGGAAACTGACATGATATCGCATGCACCAAATCTCCCTCTGCTAACGGGGGTTGCAAATGTTGCAAGTGGGCTAACTGACTCGTGAAAAAGCTTGCGTACTTTGTTGGGACTGAATATGCATACTTCTTTGAATATATTTCCGCACGAATATCTTGTAAGAGTTCTTTACTCCAGAACCGTTTTTGAAGTGATATGGCGAATTCTTCAAAAGGGTGATATGTGTATCGGAAAGCGCGATGCCAACTTAGTGCTTCCGAATCCAGATACTTTTCTACCACCCTCATGTGGCGTTCGCGAGGTATCCTATTGTCTTCCAAGTAAGACCGCATATCCCTCAAAAATTCTACGGCTGTGATGTTGCCTACACCACTAAACTTGTTCGGCTTCTCATCACTTCCTCTAATAATAATAAAATTAGGATTAGACCTGGTTTGAAATGGTTCAAAGGGTCCTCCGCAATCCTGCTTATCCTGGTGAAATTGTTCCTCTTAAAAGTTAAAATTGGGCCTAGAACGTTGCTGACTAGTGACGCTATTCTTATCCTCTTCATACTACTCCGTCCTAGCTTCAAGTCTCTTTAAATCTTCTTTCAACTCCTCATCCCGTTCTTGAAAGAATTTGGCTAAGTCCTTTCTCAAGTCCTCTCTGACTTCTGTTCTTCGCGTGGTCGTAAAAGTAGAATCTCCTATTTTCAGCGTCTTTAATTGCTGACCTAGCTCATCAGACTCCTTTTCCTGCCTAGACCTAACCTTAGCAAGTTCTGTGTTAATATCATCTACGGTTTTCTTAATATTATCAAGTTCGCTTGGTTTTACTAGATCTGCATTTTTAACAATGTTTGTGAGAGTGGAAAAGCTTGATATTTGTATTTCGTCAATCCGCTTGGATAAATCTTCACGGATTTTACTAACACTTAAATTAGTGCTTAACTCTATTGCTTTTAAATCCCTAGAAAATCCGTTATGGATCTAATTTATTGAACGTTTAGTTTCTGTCCGGACCTCCTTCTTCATATCCGTGACAGCGTCTACAATAGCCAGGTTTAAATCAACATTAATACCGTCCTCAATCAATTTCTTTTGATCAGACAGTTTACATTGCAGTTCACTAACAGTACAATTATTGAGACTATTAAGCTGCTCCTTCAGCTTGTCCTGGGACCCTGAAATGTGTTCATGGTGTTTAGTATTCTCTGTATTTACCCCATTAATGCTAGCTTGTAACTTTTCCTCCAGTTCTAAAATGCTGTTGCTACTAGCCATTTTTGCCTCTAACACCTTCCCAATTATGTCTGTTCTCAGTATAGCTATCTGCGTTTTTGTAAAATCAATGTCCTCTTTGACTTTACCAAAGGACGCTTTTAACTCCTCCTGGGAATTTCCGGCTTTCTCTAGGATTTTCCTGGCTAATTCCTGTTGGTTTCTGATCTCTTCCTGTTTTTTTCTGGCCTCGTCCTGATCTGCTCTAATTTCAGCTTGGATCTTCCTATCCTCCTGTCTAGCCTGTTCCTGATTTAATCTATCCTCTTGTCTAGCTTTTTCTTGGGCTAACCTAATCTCAGCCTTAATCCTGTCAGTCTCCTCCTGTCCCTTTTTGTCCTCCTCTCTAGCTAATCTATCCTCTTCCTTGGCTTTTTCTAGAGTTAATTTCATGTCAGCCTGGACTTTTTCTAATGCTAATCTAGCTTCTTCTTGTGCCTTCTCTCTTTCTAGCTATTCTTCCGCACGCGCCTTCTCTAATGCTAATCTAGCTTCTTCTTGAGCGAGTGTAATACTAGCCTTTGTGAGTGTCTGAGCTACAGATAATTCTGCTCTAAGTTCAGATTTAACCGTGGCTGCAGTCTTGTGTATTTCTGCCTCCATTTGTTTAGTATTATTGTGTGTCAGAGTATGGTGGGCTTCCATGTCTTGAGTCAACACAATTTGACTCTTCTTCATGTCTTCCCACATGCTCTTAATGAACGTCATATCGTTCGACGACATATTATTCTTTCATGAGAGAAGGGAAACATCCACTACATTAATCTACAAATGCATATCCAGGACTGACCAACATATGTATTTTATGCGAGTATGGAATGCATTGATAATCTAATACTCCTTAAATCTGCTTAATCGCATGTCCTGAAGTTCATGTGTAAGCTTGCCGCATTTTACTCAACCGACATTACCTCATTCTATAAGCCTTCCTAACTTATTTTAAATAAATGTTGATTTTACACTTTAATTTAATTTTACTTGACAAATTGTCGTTAGCCGGTTCTACAAACATGCCTCATAACTCTAATGTACTCAACCATCGTCAAATTTCGGATCGGCATTTCTTTATTATTTCAACTAAAAATATGGCCTTTCAACGTCTCTCTACGCCTCTCGATGTGCCTCACGTTCCGGGCCTGCCATAAAAATATACACCTATATGCATCCGAATTCTCCAATCAACACCTATATCCGCAGAGATGAAAAGGATTGCAGACTCACAAATACCCATCTCAACACATCTTACCGTGGCCTGCTAAGTAAGACTTGGGAATTCTAGGATTACATAGTGCATACTTAAATAGTACTGCCTGAACAGCTACATACTTCTACTATTATTTACATTTAATAGTGAATTCGAGAAACTCCAATCTCGAGGGGTGTTCAAGGTCAAACTATAGTGGGCGCCTGTAGCTATCCAGTCGTGCCATTTACGAAGTCTATAGAATGAGTAAGCGATCAGTTAAAATAAAATTGACTGAGTCACTAAAAGTGCCAGCCGTTTATTCACTAAGGAACGATACAAGAAATGTCCCTATCGAAAAAAAATCTGACCTAGTGTCCCACTTGACACTACCACATTTAACACACACAAAAAAACTGACAATAACTATGTCCTGAAAAAGAAATACATTTGGAGAATTCGGCACTCTATTTGAGCCCTATTCCTCCCTCGAATAAAGCTCGTGCATAAATGTGCACCTCAATAAACATGAAAATGATTTACATAATCCCGAACCCTTGTGAAATTCCTCAGAACTTTCACAAAAAAAATGAAACGTTAGCTTTAGATATTACCCTAGTTGATACAGATGCGTTTCATTTTCTGGAACAGTAGTTCCAAATCTAAAATTGTAATGGTAAAAAAAAGTTAACTAGTAAGTATTAATTATGAATCTTATGTGCAAATGTACAACGATTTGTGATCAGTACAAATTATGATTTCTTACATGAAATTAATTTAATGTTCCTTCTATCACGATTTATAATAAATCTACATGATTTTTCTTTACAATCACCACGCCTTCCTAGGTTAAAGTATGAAGTCGTTGCAAAACTGAGCATTCGTGCCGAATGGTAAAGTTTAGCACTGCTCTGATCTCCTAACTGGTGATAATCCCGATAATATGATTCATTGCAAGACTATCATTTACGTAAGAATCGTGGATTCTAAAAGTGCTTGGCATTATTTTCATTCAACACTTCCCTTTCAAAAATTACACACATAACTGCTCTACTTTTCTAACATACTGTACAGACACTTGTCTCGATGCAATATAATATATTCACACTATCTGTGAAAAACTGGGAAAACATTTACACTATGCCTCCTGATTCAGTAAAACGTAATTTCATCTACGTTCATCACCTTGCACGGAATTCAACTATAACATCCCTTTCGATTTCATTTTATCAATAATGCACAACTCTTACAAAATTTCTACTATCCAGATACATTTATTCCTCGTGCTACAAAATTTTAAATTTCAACTACGTCTGTACAGCCTTTTAAATATCTTGTAAGAAGATTTTATATATATTAATCCACGTATAAATTTCGTTGTGATAATACCGTAACTAACAATTTGACTAGTCTGCAAGAATTCAAAGAAATAAAAATACAAACATATCCTCTCCTTCTGGTATTTCAAAAATTCTGAATATAATTCCGTTAATTCTATATTGGCTTATTTTACAGACACCGGTCGACTTATAAAATGTCGCCTGTCATTTCCTTTCTACTTCATTCACCAACGTGAATGTTCTCTTGACATTTCTTAAATTGGAAATATAGTTTAATCAATTGTTTTATTAACAGAATAGTTTCAAATCTATCTGCCTTGTCTACTACAAATGACATTTATTGTAAATTGAATTGTTTATTTAAAGTCTATCATTTATTAACAATTAATTGTCGTGTAATTAGGCATTAATTGCACGCTGCAAGTTTGTAATTGGGATTGAAACTTGAATCAACATCGTAAGTTTCGATTATCCCCGTATTTTCCTTGAAAATACCGACTTTCTTATCCTACAGTTCTGTAGCTAGATTTATCAATGCGTGTTCCATCTCACTATAAAATACAGATATAGATAACGTTGCGCATATATAAAGCTTATTTAATGAATTTACAATCTACTATCTGCAATGAGAAAAAGGATTATCCGCTCAGAAACCGTCAAAGTGACTTAAATCTGTATGAAAAAGTGGCAATAAAAATGAATTTACCGGATTTTACTAATCTACAAAAATTGATAATAATAATAATAATAATAATAATATGTTGGTCAATCACAGGATGAAACACAGAAAAGAAACTACTACTACAAACATGGTATGTGTAATCTGACAGCTTCAGCTACCTTATGTTGAACGGCGAGATTCTTGGAGTACTTGCTATAAGCAAGCAAAGTTCTACTCGAGACCTTCAAGATGAGCTGTGGCCCCCACCTGTGGTTGGACCGTGACGTAGCCAGCGAAACTGGGTCAATGGACAGCGTGATGACCTCGCCTCGTTCTCCTGGTCCCTTCCTGGTTCGTTGTCCGTCCTTCGGCTTATCGTGATGAATTTTGATGTTTCTTCTCAATGCTGCTTGACCAGCGCATTTGGTTTGCCCCGAATCTCGTTCCATTGTAGTTTGCAAGAGTATTTCAAGATGTGAGTGAAATCTCTTGTTGTATAGTAATTCCATTCATAGTTTCAGAGTCTCGCGTGGATTGGATTACCGCGATCTCCTTCTATGTCGAAATATTCTGGACTTCATTGTAGATACTGCGTTTCTGTTTCCCTACATTAATGCAATTAGCAGTACATCAGTATTTGGTTAAAGAGTGAGCCAATGATATCTCCCCTTTGCCTGACTGTAACTTGCATTTTTAATACTGGTATTTGTAGTGTAATACCACCGTCGAATACTGCCTGTAAGTATAGAGTATAGGCTGCAGTAAGATTATTGTTGTGTAGAAATATCAGTCTTAAACTGTGGCTGCAAGATATACTTCCGTCCTCCTGTAGTAAACTGAGCCGTATTAATGAACTGCTTGCACGCTATGTGTGTGGTGCACAGCTGCAAGTCCGCCTAGCAATGTTAGCTTGCACGCTAGGAGTTCTGCTTTCACGCCGATTCCACTGCCTTCTGAAGCCTCGCGCTTCACTTGATATACGTTGCACTGTTATATGAAGTTTTGTTCCCAGACTAGGTCTTGCCTCGACCTGGTCAATGTATAGAGTGAATACGAGCGATTCCCTGCTTATCTCAGAACCTCACTTCAAGTCTCCCCCACTCTTCTCCTTCTGTGACGCGACTGCTGACCTCCCCACGCTGTTGTCACATGTTCATACCTCTCCTTCCTTGTGACGACACACTACCGTATCCAGACGTGCGATCCGTGCTACAAGCGATGTCGGCTTGTCCATTCCTATAATTCACCTGTTTATTGTTTAAATAATTTCTAAATTTCCAACCTTTCTTCCGGCCTTTGATAAATGTTACTAGTACTTGCTTGACATAATAAAATACTCATTCTGAGTATAAAATCTTTAGGTCTTCGATTTTATTTATTCTGAATCATTTTATTCCGTCATTTCTCAAATTCGCGGGTCTTAGTTCCCATCTCGACTGAGTCATGGTCTTAGCCATAAATAAATTCGGGCGCAGTATTGAGCACGATATCGCCTCTTCGATTCGAGAATAAATGGCTCATGTAGATTTATGATTCATGGTGCGTTCCATGATCACCAGGAACTTCCGAGAAGCTGTATTTAGTCCTTGGATTCAGCTCTCATTTGATTTGATTTGGCTGGCAATTTATATTTTGTGTGATCCTAAAGGAAGGAATTGTTAGAAGATATTTTACATTATTTGAACTAATTGGATTTATTGTCAATTTATGGAATGTTGCAAAGCTAAGGTATAACCTCGCAGATAGGCGAAGAATAAATAATTGCTCACGCCGTTGACTCATGTAGTGCTGACTGAACTTCCGTCATCTACCCGATATAGTTCTTGTGTCAAGCTTCGTCTTGAAAGGACGTGTTTTCTGTATGCTCCAATATCTGAACGTGGACATCATATTTGAACTCATTGTGAAGTTATAAGTAGTTGATAAACTGTGAAATATCGCCTGGGTGGCGTGGAATAATAATTAAGTATCGTCGTCTGTTATTTACGACGTTTTGCTACGAATATAATTGGGTCATTTTTGTGCCAGAACCCAGGGCATCGTGCGAGCCCATGGCTGCACGCGAACACTGAAAATTTATAAACTGATAACCATTATTCGTGTAATATTGTATAATACGTGTTGTAAGAACTGTATTAAAGTGAACTGTGAACTGATTTTTTTTTCTTGAAAGCCAATTGTTAAGATACTGTACGATCACGTGTGTGAGATATACCTTAGTTTTGAGCGTGCGTATTATCACAGAAGTGGTGATTGTAGATTCTGTGAGCGGTATAAATGGTCATGCTTGCTACATCGCCGCTACAGTGTAGAGCCAGTGAGCTTTAAAATCGTCTCAATTAACTGTAAATTCTGTGAGAACGACGAAGTTTTCATCATGATGTCGACACCCAGTCGAACCCAGCACCACATGGTACCAGTTCACCCATTTGCTATGGAAGTCGATATGGAATAACTCCCACAATGGATGGGGAGAGTGGAGGATGAGATGGCTTACAACCAGAGCGAATCACTCTCTACTTTAATCCCAGACGAGGCTCGAACATGGACACGAAACTTGAAGTCATGTAAGTGAGTCGACATGCACTGATATTTCTATGTACGGTATGACATACGGGTGGATTGCACATTCTTTATAGGCAGGCAATATTACTTAATTTAGTTATGTGTGTTAGTTAGGAGTTGGTCATAGCACAAAGCTTGGAGAAAAGGCTTGTGTCACCATTTTGTGTAAATAAGTTTTTAAGCAATACTGCAATGATTTAAATCAGCCCATGTTACGCAGTAGTGTTGTGTGATACCGTTAGTTATGACATTCCAGAAGGGATTATATCATTGACCAAACATGTGTTTATCAAGGTCAAAGCCCAGTGAGAGCATAGTTTCATTTATTTTCCACATAGTGCGAATAGCGCGCCAGACAATAGTAATTTAGAAGGCAGTGAATGATGCCGTCAGACCAGCCGAGAACCTGTTTGTATTACGAGACTGCAGATGTGAGTGTAGAGCTCTTTTGTTTTCACATTCTTATTAAGTTGACTATGACGACTGCCAATTTCATAATCAGAATAAAGTGTTGAGCCGAGAAAGGTATCGTTGGTTCGAGAAGGGGGCACAATTAACAATCACACTCCCCTATTATTGAGCGCGGCGTATTTGATGTGTACTAGATACTGTTTGAAGGAATAATGCAGTCAACCAAGATCTATTTACCGTACTTTAAATTATATTATGAATGAACAGGTGATTACAAAGCCCATTGAATTTTTAGTCCACATCTAAGGACATCTATATAATTTAGGTGACCATGATATTGTTATTGTTATATGAGGAACACTACGATGGTAGGAATAGATAACCCGTAGTTGAGCTGTATGATTTTTGGTGCAGATTTTTGATAGTGGCATGAACGACTTTTGTCTTGTCAGCTAAGCCAATGGCCGACGGGCCCGTGTTATGAGAAGCACTTAAGGGTGCATTATACTGAAGTGAACAGAGTTTCACGTTATATTGAAGGCAATAGTGGATGGTCTTTACACACACTAATGATTGCCCTATACGAGTTTATTGGTCACTAAACGTTACAGATACACTGTTAGGAATAAAAATGAGATAATAACAATGATTATAATAATAATGTGATAGAATTTTTCCACTAAAAAGTGAAGTAAATAAATGAATAGGCTGATGAATCTAAAATTATAAATATGCTAAACTAAAATTTCCTTTCTTGACCTATGCTTAGCTACTGCTATATTCGACGGCTTTTAATACAAATGCTGATTATTCCCAATATCGAGACGACGGTCAGTTAAGGACGTGATCATTGAAAACCACGGTCGTTAACTTGACACTGCATCGTGAGTCGTGACGTAACGCCATAGCAGTTGACAACATAATTCTTCCCCCTTTACACTCATGACAATTTGTCACAATCAGTGAAAATGTGTGCAGGCAAGCAGTGGCGCCAATTGCGCAAAAATTAGGAGGGTCTATTTTGTTATTCATTTGTGTTGTAACTAGTTAGTATCTTATTTTGATTATGTTAGGCAAAGAATGACTTGTGCATATCTTCGTATTTTGATTAAATTTTGGAAAAACGCATCTCGTTTATACCTTTGCACTTAAAATTCAGACAGGATTAGCTCAGATTATAGTAAAATTAAATGTTGGAGATGACATCATCATAGCTTAACCATTATTCTTATTGAGCAATAAATGTAACGAAATACTTGTTTTGTAAACAAGTAAATATCTTTCCTTGCTGTAAATTAGTGCCTGTGCTTTTGTTATTAATGCAATCTCCGAAGTAATTGAACGGGGAACTGTTACGTGTCATTCTCTTAGCTTAGCTAGTTGTTTTTCGAGTATTTGTAGTGGGTCTTCGAGAGGCTTAAGTTAGATTATTTTGAATGGAGATACGTTAATTCATAAAAGGGCAGATTACCTCGGATTAGCAAATTTTCACCTCTATGAATTAGGCTAGGGGTCTGTCATTTTTATGAATAAATTCAGTATGACTTAAATGTAAACCTGGCCTTTTTATTTAAGTTTGTGTGTTTGTATTCCTCTGGGCTAGTGGTTTAATGATCTCTCATATCCCCGACACCCCTGAGTGCAGTTGTTCGTGCTTACCCAGTCCAAGAATATATTCCTCCCCATCCTAATTATCTGTTCGTTGGAGGAGGGTCACGGAAGGGCTACATAAGACCTATGACTCCCCGAAACGCTTGTCCAACGGGCACATATATTCTCCAACGCTTCATTTCATTGGCCAGAAATCAACCTTTGTGCCCTACACCACTCCTGTTACCTTCAATAATAGTGTTTTCTACATGTAGTCTCATAAAAATAGGGAAAGGGCGAAGGCAAGATTTTCAATATAACATTGGCTCGGAAATACTTGTAGAAAAAGATTCTTGCAAATATTTGGGCGTTAACGTAAGGAATGATATGAAAAGGAGTACTCATGTAGGATGTGTAGTTTCTAAAGCTTTCAAATCTCTCTACATTGTATTGAGGGTATTAAACGGAAGTAGTATCTCTGCTAAAGAATTAGGATATTTGTCAGTTGTAAGACCTATTCTCGAATACGCCTCGGCGGTTTGGGATCCATATCAAGTAGGGCTCATAAATGAGTTGGAAATGGTACAAAGAAAGGCCGCTAGATTTGTGCTCAGTGACTTTAATCCCAGGAGCAGTGTGAGACGTATGTTAAAGAAACTTGGGTGGGAATCAATGGAGGCTAGGAGGATGAAATATAGACTCTGCGCTATGTACAACACGTATACAAATCAACCAGCATGGGGTGAGCTTAGCAAACGTATGGGAAAGCCCACTTACATCAGCAGGAGTGATCATCCATTCAAAGTTAAGGGTCGACCACAGCGTGCAAATTATGGTAAATATTATTTCGTTACCCGGGCCATTGGTAACTGGAACTCTCTACCTGCCGCAGTCTCAGAGCCATTTCCCAAACATATAGGTGTGTTTAAGAAAAGACTGACGATTTTTGTAAATACTCCAGTTTAATTGTTAATTGTTATTGAATTGTTATGTATAATTATGTATTTGTTATGTACACCCATTTTGCCACCGGGGGACAAACCCCCAATTGCAAATAAATGAATGAATTAATCTTCCGTTCTTGCAGCTACACATCACACGAATGTAAGACTTCATTGTTGAACGTGTCATAGTAGACTGGTCGCCAATGCGAGTTCGTTTCGAACAAACTGAGTGGTGAAGTGTTCTTTCGAGTAAGCTATATTTGGAGATAAACTCATAGTTGGAAAGATTCAGTTCGTTTATGGTCAGATTTCATAAGCACATACAACTCATAGGCATGCGTTTTAATCGGAAGAATCAGTTTTTTCGATGGCACTTTTTTGGTTATTTTTCTTTATATACTACATACATATGCTGTAGAAATGTAAAGCTTCGAAGTGATGCCTATAGTTTACAAACTCTCAGTTTTAACTCCTCAGTCGGTAAACACGAATTTGGCTAATGATTCAGCGGGGAAACAGTGTTTATAATATATGAATAATACATAAAAATAATACAAAGTAAAGCGTATTAGTGAATAGATAGACAACAGATAAAGAGGACTTCATGTTGCCTAACGCTGACAGCAGTAATAAAAACTATAAAACTCTAGAATTCATAAATGCTAAAGGGATAAAGGAGATAGGGAACGATCCTACCAATATACTGTATTTCAAAACAAGATCGAAAGTGCGATGAATAACATAGAGTACGTTCTCACGAAATCAGAGAAAACTAAATTTATAGACATTAACCTAAAGTTACCGTCATTAAGGGCACTACCAATAATTCACAAGGACACTTGCCCCATTAGACCAATTGAATTGTAGTAGCGCGCCAGGCTACAAACTAAGTAAAGAGCTACTACATATTGCGAGGAATAGGTCTCAGTAAATAACACAACCAAATTAGTCACAAAATAGTGCCCATAAACATAAAACTGCCCAAGGGAATAATTAAATTCGACATAACGAATATGTACAGAAACATGCCGGTAAAACAAGCATTATGTGTAATAGGGGACAATCTAAAAGAGAACGGCACAAAAATGAAACCGAATAAATAGTTGAATTATTTAGAATCACACTCGAGCAAAACGCGTTTCAATTTCAATGCAAAATATGCGAACATCAGCAGGTCTAGATGTTTGCATAACACTAAATAAAATCGGTGATATCAGGCATTAGATAATATCATGGATCATGTAAATGACGTGAGGGTTGGAACGGGATGCACTCAGCCTCGTGACGGCAATTGAGTAGCTGTCTAACAGTAGGCTGCGCCCCAGCCACGAAAACCAAGATTCACGTCCGGGGGGATTTGATGCGCTGATCACGCGTCACCCCAATGTCTGCAGGCCAAATGCCTGGGCAGCGGTTGCTTGGTAGGCCTAGGCCCTTCATGTGCTATAGTGCCAGATGTTATTTTATATTAGTTCAGTGGTGGTTTTGAGGTATGTTCAATATTAGCACCAGATTAAACGTTTTGCTGTAATACTCTACGGATTTCAGCTCATTTTATTGAACGTCTTTTATAAGTAAGGGATCACTCTCGCATCTAATGACATGAGAAAATGTAGTATTAATTTGAGCAATTCTTCGGTCGACTGACGTGAGACAAGAGCAGTGGAATGGTGGATGGGGGTGGAGGTGGAATGGGGAGCAATTAGTCAGGCAGTGGAGTAGATAATTATATTAATGGTGCCAAGCACCGCCTGACACCCACTTGGGGTGATTTGCAGGGTAGCTGTATGGATGTACACATTTCGCCAACTGTCCTGCATCCCAACAAACAAGTTAATATGTGATTGATTACTGTTCCACAGCTAAGCCTCGTTACATGTGTGGTCTATGAGGAACCGAATGAATACTCTTTACTGAGCTTGACAAAAGAACCACAGCCAGCATTACATAAATGTGGTTCTGTCTTTGGAACAATACCCAACAGTCGCATCCATCGTAACTCGCTAATGAAAAGGGCTGGCAAGCAATTACTCAATAAAGAAAGGTTAAGTTTCCTTTATAGCTGCGGTATGTTTGTAAGAGTCCTGATGGTGAGACAAGTTAAGAAATTAACATTGTAAGTTTTAGTCGGTCAACACTAATTAATTCCTATTACTGCAATATGCGAAGATATAACGAGAAATTCTTTTCTTTTTATTAAAATGACTATGGTGAATGTGCCAAACAGGGACCCACTTAACGAATAAGATTTTTGATGTGTAACATCTTTCCGCTCGGTTGCTGGATAGTTTTGTGGGAGTGATTTTGAAAATTGGGGACGGAAGTGGATCGGAACGATCGAGCTGGCAGTGGTGGATCGAACGGAAGTATGCACTGCCCGCTCGATCGATCGAACGGAAGTGTACTAGCTGGCTGTGGTGGAAAACGGAAGTATGCACTGCCCGCTCGATCAATCGATCGGAAGTGTACTAGCTGGCAGTGGTGGAAAACGGAAGTATGCACTGCCTGCTCGATCGATCGGACGGATGTGTACTAGCTGGCAGTAGTGGAACGAACGGAAGTATAAGATGCACTGCCAACTCGATCGATCGATCCAGCGGGCAGCGGTTAGAGCCAGCTGGCAGTGGTACGAGAAACAATGAGCGTGCGGTGTCTGAAATTGATACCATGATGTACTCTCGGCCATGTGGAATGTATAGGACATACTGAACGGAAAACGCTCATGCGAACTCTGGTGTCAAGTGATTGAAACAAACGACATGGGCCATGTTCGAAGTTTTCGTTTCAGTATTTAAATGGTAAAATGCCTTAATATCACACATTGTAAGTAGTCGGCATTGCCGGTATTATGTTTCTGCACAATGGCTATTCAAATATTAACACACATAACGGTAATGCAGTTATCAATATAGTATAATCGTTGTGGTTATACGAGAATTGAGCAAGCCTTCATGAACTATTACTGAATACATTCTCTTTTCTCACAAGAGGGCCTATTCATAAGGCATTTTAAACTCATTTTCATGCAGGAACATTATCGAAACAAGCAAAATATAAATGAAAATTAATTCCGTAATGCAGTATTATTGGAACGTGGAAATAAGTCACCTTCATGTGCACAACATTTGTGTAGTCAAAATAGCCGTGGGGTTTGTGCCTGTGACTGTGAATCTAGAGATCTTAGGTTCGAATCCCGGACGGGATAGATATTTTTGCTACCAGATTATCATTTTAAACGATATTTATCATATCAATATGACTCATTTTAACAGAATCCATATGAAATTACGTGTTGGTCTGTGAATGAAGAGGACCTGGTTATAAGGAATTTAAGGTTATGAGCGGTGTCGCGTCTATTTATCTAGTTGATCCATATCGTATTCTTTATTTAGGCTAGTGCTGGTGGAAGCCACAGATCATCTAATAAAATGAGTTCCGTATTACAAACTACAATATCTGTAAAACACTCCCTTTTACAATAGATTAATATTTGTGCCAATAATAGTATAAAATACCAGTGTATCAACAATTTCACGTGAGGTTTCTTCTATGTCAGATGTTACACATCATATGCGACTACTGTAAGGCTCGTATTTTTTTCGTATTTTTACCAGAAGGGGAAAGAATCTGAATATTGTCCTGAAGGCAAGCAGTAATGAAACCATGGGTTGATAATTATAATCACTGGAAAATATTTCAGTAATAATTCAATATTTAAAATGTGAGTAACGAGCCTTATTAGGGCCCGCTACTAGTTCCAAATAAGCCCCATATGTAAATGAAATGAGATCAAGAAATGCACATTAAGCGGAAAATATCAATATAGTATATTAATCTACAAATCACATTCTTTGAAATTATGTACACCAGGTTTATTTATGTCAAATTACAAAAACATGAAGAAGGTTTATTAAAATACCTAGAAATAGCAACAAAATGAGCTTACTTACCTCAATGGTAAATCTAGACAGGGACAAAATAAACTCGAATCTATCTGTGCTACCAACATGAAGACTGCGTATCTCTCAACAAGAGAAAGCATTTAGAGAAGTCTCAGCAAAAGTGGGCATCTCCTCTCACGATGTATCATGTTGATTTATGAGTTATACAATACTCATTTTTATGTTTATTTACTTTTTTCAACAAATCCTGTGCAATTACCCCTGAACGCCTAAAACATCATTTTCGAAGATTTTTGTCACCTACGGAGGTCCTTTACACTACACATGCTACAAATTTCACTCATTCGTAGCTGGAAGAGAACTGTAATTCGTGGCATTATTGGGCATATATTTACGTAATATGAAGCAACTCGGTTGACGGCTATCTCATGCACAAGAAGTTAATAATGATCCCAAAATTAGTGTTAATGTACCCATATAATTTTCTAAGTCCTTATTAAAACGCATTATTTTTAATAAAAACTAGATTAATTTACATATAACTTCTCTCCCGCCAAGAAAAGAAAGAAAAAGCTATTATTGTCCCGCTACTCGACTGTAGCAAACATCGCGGAATCGTTCGCTTCAACAGTTGTAGTTCCTAGTCTAGGCGTTAAAGGCTAGTAGCTATAAGAAACACCAAAAATCTTGTAGAATTTCGAATATTGTGCTAATGAAATCACATATGGTCCTTATTTGGTACCGGGCCTTGTTTGGCTCAAATACCTTACATCCTATTCACATGTTATTTATCTCAGAATATTTTTCACATAGCCTATTCCAGTTATTAGAACTATTTGGTGTTTCCCGACTGAAAGTTACAATATCAACTGTCAATACTATACCCGGATCGTTCACACGTCCGTGACATTGTTGACATTCTTATTTTGGAAAGAGGAGTTGTTAGTTGAAGAGGTTGAAGGAATGGATGATTTGAATAACGCGCGGAGGAGACTCAAGAGTGCTGAGGGAGGCATACATCGCAGGGGCGAGTGACGCGAGATTATGACGTGGAGCCTGAATACTGTGCCCTTTCGTAAAAGAAATATGCAAATCACTATCCAGCTGCCCAGTCTTTTCTCGTTGGGGGCATAGAACGTCCTCCCACTGAGTGATTCACACATTATAGGATCAAGCTTAGGATAACACATCACAGAAATGAAATTCAAAAACCCACTAATAAAACTATTTCATTCACAAAATTTGGCGCTACAACAAATAAAATAACTGAAATCAACATCACACTCGTTCTAATGAACAAGGAATAATACAAAAAAATCAACTAATTTAGGTTCCATTGAACCCCAAAACAAAAATCTCAAAATAAGTTTCACTTCCATTTAGCAACATTAAACTTTCACAAAAACGAGCTATAAAAGTCTCGGCTAATATTATTACATAATTCTATGTTTAAGAAACATATTAAATATTCCAAATTTGAATATATTAAAAAGAAATTTGAGTTAATACCATTCAATGGTATCAACAATCACCATTTATTTGGGTACCACATGACATTCGTAACATGCCATCTCTCTCTTCAACACTACCAAAAAATGCATCTTCACCTGAAGTTCGTAGTATGCTGAATTATTGTTGATCCATCGTGCAGCGCCTCTGCGCACACGGAAACTGAATTCGATGTGATGCAGCGTCACGCCCTCTGGACTGACTAAAACTGCATTCGATGATAGTGACACAGTGTCACGCCCGTGGGCTGACAATAACTGCATGCTCTTGCTTGGGCTACAGGCCCTTATATCTGATTCTGGCAAAAATAAATAGTTTCCTCTTCTTCCTCACCACCAATTTCCAAAATAATCGTCGTAAGATGTTTAAAAAAATATCTCTGGAAAGCTGAGGTTTTAAACGTCTCAATGGCATCTAAGTTTCCAGGAATCGATCGTACAAATCTTTAATATTAATTTAAATGTTCTCTTCAGATGTGAGGGTAGTTTATTCTTGTTGTCTCCCACCATCAGCTTCTGGTTCGGGAATTCACCAACTACGTAATGATGAGTTTGCATTTCTTTCCTGCATAACTTCTATGAACTTTATCCACTCTAAAATATCTCATTACTGGTGGAGTCCTTTCTTTACTTTAATGCCTGCAAATGGCTTAATTTCAATTATTTCTCTTATTTCCAGGCCCCTCCTCTCATGCGGTGCTGCCATTTTATTGATGACTCGGGGCTATTTCCGAAACTTCATTCTCACTCGTACATGGAAGTTTACATTGATCTAATTTTATCGCGTGCGTAACCCGCTCTGTGGTGACTGTTCAAATGACATCACAGCTGTGGCTTAGCTATCTCTGGTTGCACAACTTGGCTCTGCCTCACGCAATCTTATGCAGTATTTGCTTCTCAATTCTTTATAATTCCCTTCTAAAGCCTGCATCAATTATCTCTTTTCTTCGAAATACAAGGATATGAGTTCGATACTGAACCTCTCCCATGGGTTCAATACGTCACGAGAAATAATTTTTTAGAATTACCTTAAGGAGAAGAGATGGACGCTAGGAAATTAGCACACTTTTCTGGCTGTAACAAGAGGAGGATTTTGAGCTATCAAGCATTAATATCGGTCCAGTAGAAGCCGAGATACGAGATGGAATGTTCTCGAACAATGTCTCGCTGAACTATAAAAGGCCACGGTTGCTGAGCAGAGAGTCATCATATCTTCAAAGTATTTGCTTATGTTCGGATCTACGCTACGTGAAAGTGACTGTATACACGCCGAGATTCTGACGGTCGGAGGACTTAGTCGCCGTACCAGTGGTCAGCACAACATAGTTTTTGTTCAAGTGAACGAACTTAACTTTTGGCAGCGAATGGACTTAGAATATTCACTGACTTTCAGGTCACTTATTCTATAGTCAGGTGATGGTAGTGTCGAAACCATTCACAGAAGTTAGCCTACAGAACGATGTATTTTTTGTGGTGACTATACATCAGGCACTTGGAATTCATCAGGAGAAGTTTATTTCATTTTGTTCGTTTATGCAGCTAATAGGTGTTCCTATCTTAGCGTGCAAACGAAACCGCATTATTCGAACATGAGATTTATTCTCGAATCTACAGGAGTACTGTATCAGTCTATGACTGATCAACTTTTTGTCATGTTACACGGTACTAGTGATAACGGGAGTTATTTCGAACGGATGACTGCATACATCATCATGCGCCGCTAAAACTACTCGTAGGACTGGAAGGACATGGAGACGAACGAGGTATTTGGATACGGCAGATGGCCATGGGAAGACACTGTGGGAATAGTATACACCGCAGGACACGCCCGTCATCTACATCAAGAATGAAGTAAGACAATCATTTCATGAACTATCCACTAACCAGTAGTATTAGAGAATTCCATATTATTGAACAGTCACGATCAGAAATCAACACACATTTTTCCCCATAGCTAGATATTAGCTAGATCTTCGATTGTATTTGTCTGGATGACAAATGGAACTGCTGTCTGACAATTTATTTTTCGATCTAAGATTTTTGTTAGGACAGGCATTAGTTCATGTTTCGACATGAAATATTTCGATTATTCCAAGGGATATAAATATTTTTCGTTAATTCTGATTATGAGAACCGAAGTAATTGAGGCTTGGATTATTTAAATAATTTGATTTATTTAATAATAATAATAATAATAGAGTGTGAAGTGAATAAGTTAATAATAATATAATAATAATAATAATCAAGTGTGAAGTGAATAAGTTAATAATATTTATAAATAACAACTACGCTATTTAAAGTTATAAATAATTAGGGAGTGATAATACCGAACATTAGGAATTAAATTAAATTTTGTTAATTGTTTATTGTGATTAAATAATTAATGCATTAAATAACAAGAAGTTCCGTGACGAACTAAAGAGCCTACTTTTCTTAAAATTTAAGATTCATGCCAATGATTAATCTATATGGATCTATCTAGAATAATGACGAAATTAAGTTGCTAATATCGAAATTTCTAATTAGTTCGAAATACTGTATACCTGGCATAATGTAGCCTAATAGGGCACTACAGTTGGCAGCCCTGGTGACTGAATATATTCTTAGTTCCATCTCTTAAGGTACAGAATACAAAATTTGGTTGAAGTCCAATGAATAGCATGGACGTTACATGCAGTTAAACATTGGATCTAACAGTGCGCGTAAAATCATGTTGGCAACAATGTCATGCATGTATTGGTCAGAATTAATCTGAAATAATATGACCTATTATTGTGTCAATTTTGAATAAAATGCATTAGTTAGTACAGAAGTTACATGCATTTTAAAATTGGACCTACCAGCAGGCTTAGAATCATGTTGGCAGCACTGACGTATATTAGTTACTCCAAATTCATCTAGAATGCCAGGTACTATACGTGTGCAAGGTTTAGAGCTATTAGCTTGCATGCTTTCTGATATATTGATATTAGGGTAACAAAAATAGAGACAGCACATATTAACTGTTGGCAGCCCTGGTTGCTCTTAAGAATACGGATAGTCATATCTGTTATGATACACATAGCACATACGAAATTTGGTTGAAATCCAAATGATAGTATAGAAGTTACATGTATTTAAAGTTGGACCTCTCAGTAGGCTTAAAATCATGTTGGTAGCACTGACGTATATATGTTACTCCAAATTAATATAGAATGTCAGGTACTATACGTGTGCATAGTTTAAAGCTGTCGGCTTGCATACTTTCTGATATATTGGTATTTTGGGTAAAATAAATTAAGAGCATTTATTAACAGTTGGCAGCCCTGGTGGGTATTAAGAATACGCTCAGTCATATATGGTTATGTACACATACAATATACGAAATTTGGTTGAATTCCAATTGATAGTGTAGACGTTGTACGCATTTAAAAATTGGACCTATCAGCAGGATTGTAATAATTTTGGCAACACTGCCATGTATGACCTCCTGGAAATTAAACTGCAATAATATTATCTATACGTGTGCCAATTTTGAAATAGCTCCCATTCATACCTTCCAAGATATCCAACATGGAGCTCAAATTTCAATTGCGATTTTTTAGCAGTTGGTCGCACTGATATCATTTTCAAGTAAGGCCGTGAGATATTCAGGTATAGATCTTTACTCCTACCAAATTTTGGTTTCAATTGCTCCAGCCGTTTAGGAGTTGATAGGGGGACACACACACACAGCCAGACAGACAGACAGACAGACAGACAGACACACATTTGCCCGATCTCATAAGACTACTTTTTCCTCATTTTTGCAAAATGTGAAAAGTAGGCTAAAAAATTAATAGGAAACGTTGATAATAATAATTCACAGATGAGACTTAAATATTTATTTATTTAAAAGAATAGGGCGATAATAATCATTTGACATTGATGATGCTTAAATATTTTTTCTGTGATGATAATAATAATTTGTGGATGAATTTAATTAGTTGGAAGGAATTAAATTTAATAACTTTGTTTGGAAGTTTAAATAAATTTAAATGAGTTTATGGTTGACGAGAATGAAGTATTAGATTTTTGAGCTCAGATTTTTTTTTCAAAAGCACTTAAAAAAAGAAAGAAAAGAAAATATTCAGATAAAAAAGAAGGGAACAGCAGGTATTTAATGTATCAAATAGGGAGAATTTATGTAAATGGGAGGCAAGGAGATATTGACCAGAATTTATTTAATTGATAAAATAATACTGAAGAACCACAGTCTAGTAATTGACAGAATATTACAAGAAAAAATATAATATGTAAAAAAATAAGAAGTTCCGTGAAGAACTATACAGCCTACTTTTCATGCCAATGATTATTCTACAGTATATGAACCTATCTAGAATAATGACGAAATTAAGTTGGTAATATCGAAATATCTAATTAGTTCAAAATATACCTGGTATAATGTAGCCTAACAGCGCACTACAGTTGGCAGCCCTGGTGACTGAATATATTCTTAGTTCCATCTCTTAAGGTACAGAATACAAAATTTGGTTGAAGTCCAAAGGACGTTACATGCAGTTAGACACTGGATCTATCAGCACGCGTAAAAGCATGTTGCCAACAATACCATGCCTGTGCTGATCAGAAATAATCTGAAATATTATGATATCTTGTTGTGCCAATTTTGGATGAAATCCATTCGTTAGTATAGAAGTTACATGTATTTTAAAATTGGACATATCAGCAGGCATAGAATCATGTTGGCAGCACTGCCTTGTATTAATTACTCCAAATTAATCTAGAATGTCAGGTGCTATACGTGTGCAAAGTATAGAGCTGTTGGCTTGCATACTTTCTGATATATTGATATTAGGGTAAAAAATATAGACATAATTTAATAACAGTTGGCAGCCCTGATTGCTCTAAATAATACTTATAGTCATATATGTTATGGTACACATAGCACATACGAAATTTCTTTGAAATCCAACTGATAGTATAGAAGTTACATGTATTTAAAAATTGGTACTATCAGCAGGCTTATAATCATGTTGGTAGAACTGACGTATATAAGTTACTCCAAATTATTCTAAAATGTCAGAATATACGTGTGCAAAGTTTAAAGCTGTTGGCTTGCATACTTTCTGGTATATTGGTATTTGGATAAAAAAATATAGAGAGCAATTATTAACAGTTGGCAGCCCTGGTGGCTCTTAAGAATACGCTCAGTCATATCTGTTTATCTACAGATATTACATACAAAATTTGGTTGAAATCCAATTGATAGTGTAGAAGTTATATGCATTTAAACATTGGACCTATCAAAAGGCTTAAAATTATTTTGGCAACACTGCCATGGTTGGTGTCCTGGAAATTAAACTGAAATAGTGTTATCTACATGTGTGCAAATTTTGGAATAGCTCCCATGCATACCAAGCAAGATATCCAACATGGAGCTCAAATTTCTAGTGCGTTTTTTCAGCAGTTGGTAGCACTGACATCATTTTCAAATATGGACGTGAGATATTCCGGTGCACATCTTTACTCATATTAAATTTGGTTTTGATTGCTGCAGCCGTTTAGGAGTTGATAGGGGGACACACACACAGCCAGACAGACAGAAGGACAGACAGACAGACAGACACACATTTTCCCGGATCGATCTCATAAGTCTACTTTTTCCTCATTTTTGCAAAATGTGAAAAGTAGGCTAATAATATAACAGTAATAATATGATGCTGTGTGCAGAATATTCTGGTGATGATTTTAGTGTGCGTTTGGCGACACTCAAGTTGTGGTGGTCTAGGGGGTCATCCAAATGTGGGTTTTATTCCCGTAGTTGTGGGCACAGAAGCATGAGAAACCATAAATCTCCTGGGCCAGACAACCTCCCTGCTGACTTCTGGAAACTTCAAGAACTGCAATCTACTACGATAGATTGGCTTGTTACCTTTTTCAATGCCATATTGGACTCTGGCCACATCCCTATTAACTGGGCTACAAGCATTACAGTACCGATTTTCAAGAACAAAGGAGACCCAGCGGAATGTTCAAACTATCGCCCAGTACGTCTTCTCTCACATACAATGAAGATCTTTGAGAGGATTCTTGATCGACGCCTACGTGCCATCACCGAAATCAGCTCCAACCAGTGCGGGTTTGTCAAGGGGGCTGGAACCGCTGACGCCATCTTCGCAGCACGGTTACCGATGGAGAAGCACCGTGAGAAAAGAAAGCCGCTGCATATTGCCTTTCTTGACCTTGAAAAGGCCTTCGATCGTGTTCCTCATGAGTTGATTTGGTATGCGCTCCGCAACCATGGTGTGCCAGAGTCATTTGTAAATGTGGTCAAGATGTTATACACGAACACCAGCAGTAGAGTACGTTGTGCTGTTGGCACCTCGGAAAACTTTCCTGTAAATGTCGGCGTCCACCAAGGCTCAGCACTATCACCGTCCTTTTTTGTTCTTGTGATGGACACCATCACTCGTGACCTGCAACGGAATGTTCCTTGGACCCTTCTGTATGCAGATGATATAATGGTTGCAGATGACACCCGAGAAAAACTCCAATGTCAAGTTGAAGATTGGAATAACCGCCTCTCCCAGTACGGCCTATGTCTGAATGCGAAAAAGACGGAGTATCTGGAGTTAAAACCAAGCGTCGGTACCATTCAAGTCGCTGGACAAAATCTAGTCAAGACAGAATGCTTCAGGTACCTTGGATCTCGTCTTCAGAGTGATGGCAACTTCAATGATGAAGTAAGAGCCAGGGTAAACGCAACCTGGTTGCGGTGGAAGGAGGTCACGGGTGTGCTTTGCGACAAGAAAATGACACTTCGTCTCAAATCGAAAATATATCGGACAGTGGTACGGCCAGTTGCGCTGTATGGAGTTGAATGTCGACCATCCGACAAAATTTCAGAACGTCGCCTGCACGCCATGGAAATGAGAATGCTCCGTTGGACAATGGGCATCTCCCTTATTGACCATGTCAGAAACGACACAATTCGGGAGCAAATGGGTGTCGCCCCAATTGTGGACAAAATGAGAGAGAAACGGCTCCGATGGTATGGCCATGCCCTGCGTGCAGCGCCTGATACTGTTAATAACTCTGTCCTTCACTATGAGGTTGAAGGCCTACGCCCCAGAGGACGACCGAAACAGCGTTGGCAAGACACAATAAATGGTGATTTAAAAATTACCGGCCTAAATCCAGCTGACGCACAAAACCGGACAAAATGGAGGTCAATGACCAAAAAAGCGGACCCTGCACCAGCGGGACAACGCTAGAAAGAAGAAGAAGAAGAAGAAGTTGTGGGCACAGAAGGATGTGCGGATGTTTGAAGGAGCCTGTGGGCTATATTTGTAAAAGAAGGGTTAGGCGATGTGGACCGCCCCATATTCTTGTCAGATTTCATTATTCTGTTAATCCAAATATTAATTTTTTTTTCTGGATCAACTCAAAATTCAAATGGAATGCCTAAATAAATAATTGAAGAACTTGAATTAAATTTGTTGAACCTGACCGAGGAGAAAAAAAACAATAAGTCGAAAAGTGCAAATGAATTAAAATAAATAATTAATGATATTTATTTTTGAATAACAATAATAATAATAACATTGGAAATGAGCAAATAAAATATTCATCATGTGAGAGGTTGAGAAAACTTGTTATAAATAAAGTGAAGGGAAAGTTTGAAATTAATTAAATAATAATAATTTAAAAAAAATTATTAAAAATTTTTGTGAGATTATACGAAAAGTTTGGTGATAGAAAATTTTGTTAACATAAACATTTGTTGAAGAGTTAGGTGATTTAATCCGCTGATGGTGGATAGAAATAACAACATTGTTTACAACAATTTTGTGTAATGTTAATAACATATGAGAATAATTTAAAATCGTTTATGACATTTAAACAAATGAAAGTGATGAAAGAAGAAAGTTGAATTTTCAAAATATTATGAAAAGTTTTTGAACAATTTTTTTTATATTTGAAAATCTTTATGAACAATTATTAACATTCTACTTTATATCAGTCGAGTATTGATATTGTTATGAAACAACGAATCAGTGATATGATAATTTTCCAAATAAGTTTAATTTTGGAATAACACCGAATGAATCAAGTGACTATTTATTTTGAGAAATTTTTGCTACGAATATTTGATAAAATCAAATTGCAATCTTTGTAAAGTGAACTACGAACGTGTAAATAGTAGGGATCACTCAGAACTCTTTATTGAACAGTGATTACCGAGTGTAAATATTCTTTTTGAAATTTTTATACGGATATCAGAATGGACTAATTAATTTTTTCTGATTATCACATCTACGACAATTCTAATAATATTATAGGGACCGTTGATTTCTTATGTGTGGTGTGTTTTTATCTTTGTTGAGGGTTTTAACCAGTTAAATCATATTTTTTATTTATAAATAAATTGAGAATTTTAAGGAATGTGCTAGTTCAAAAATAATTTCTCACCTTACCTTACCTGTGAATTACCGAGATCAGGGATGCCAGATTAGACCCAAGTATTCACCTAGATAGACCCTGAGATATATACTGCTCAAAAAAATTAAAGCACCACTTTTTTCAAAGGCCACCAAATTTTGAAAAGTTGACCTACAAGCTCGAAATCTCAGTATGACGTTTGTCCTGACGCCTACCAAGCATATGCTTTTCTGCACAACTCCCCAACTTGAGTAGTTTCGGGGTAGCACCCCGAAAACCAGCCCATTTTTGAAAACCGAAAATTGAAGTTTGCGAAAAACGCTGCAGGACTTGTCGCAGGTTGCCAAAGCAGTCGAAAATGAATGAGTCTTGCTCTTAAAGGTTCCACAAACACGTTGAAATCGTTACATTTGACGTTTGGGCATTTTCAACCCCCTTCATCATCCCCTAAACATGGACTACCATTGGGGGCGTCTGAGAAGGTACCGGGTGTGTTTAACCACCTGAAAACCTGTACACCGTCCTCAGTTGCTGATTGCAGTAAGTTCTTAAGGCCTCCGGCAATGTCCACACCCCCTAACACCCTCAACTGGCATGGGACCAAACCACCCCTTCTCGATTCACCCCTAAGGAAGGTTTTAATCGAGATGTTTATCAGTGCTGCTAATGGGGGGGGGGTCTTCCCCTAACGTTTCAAAAAAGGAACTGTGCCTTTGTCACCACCCCTTCCCCTGCAACCCCCGTTTGTATGATTTTTCGAATCAGGCCCTTTTCAAGGGCTGAAACGACGTCTTAATCGCTGAAAGGGCTGTAAAGGTCCTTAGAAGTAGTGGTGACACGAAATCAACCCCTTCCGATCGATGATTGACATTCCGTCCCCCAAATTCGAAATTTTTGCACCCCCAACCCTCCCTGTCTGGACGCGTAATGCGTCATGGCAGAGTTTTCAGAGTTGGATGAAAATGAAGCTTATGGCCTGCAATGGAGCCCAAAACAGCAAGCTGGATAGAAATTCATCGGTAGGTTGGGAAACAGGACCAAAATTTTTCAAAAAAGTGTACAGCGTACAGTAAGTACGCCCATGCATAGGCAACCCACATCACGTCTGTGCGTGTGGGTTGCCTATGATCGGCAATAGGTTACAAAGTTTGGCAATGGGAGAAAAATGACGTGATGTGGGTTGCCTATGCATTGGTGTACTTACTAGAGGCTGTTAACTTTTTTGAAAACTTTTTGGTCCCGTTTCCCTCCCTACCGATGAATTTCCATCCAACCTGCTGTTTTGGGCTCCATTTCAGACCATAAGCTTCATTTTGATCCAACTCTGAAAATTCTGCCATGACGCGTTACGCGTCCAGACAGGGAGGGTTGAGGGTGAAAAAATGTCAACTTTGGGGGATGGAATGTCAATCAAACATCGGAAGGGGTTGATTTCGTGTCACCACTACTTCTAAGGACCTTTACAGCCCTTTCAGCGATTAAGACCTCATTTCAGCCCTTAAAAAGGGCCTGATTCGAAAAATCATACAAAAGGGGGTAGCAAGGGAAGGGGTGGCGACACAGGCGCAGGTCCTCTTTTGAAACGTTAGGGGAAGACCCCCCCCCCCCCCATTAGCAGCACTGATAAAAATCTCGATTTAAACCTTCCTTAGGGGTGAATCAAGACGGGGTGGTTTGTTCCCTTGCCAGTTGAGGGTGTTAGGAGGGGTGAACATTGCCGGAGGCCTTAAGAACTTACTGCAATCAGCAACTGAGGACGGTGTGCAGGTTTTCAGGTGGTTAAACCCATCCGGTACCTTCTCAGGCGCCCCCAATGGTAGTCCATGTTTAGGGGATGATGAAGGGGGTTGAAAATGCCCAAACGTCAAATGTAACGATTTCAACGTGTTCGTGGAACCTTAAGAGCAAGACTCATTCATTTTCGACTGCTTTGGCAACCTGCGACAAGTCCTACAGCGTTTTTCGCAAACTTCAATTTACGGTTTGCAAAAATGGGCTGGTTTTGGGGGCGCTATCCCGAAACTACACAATTTGGGGAGTTGTGCTGAAGCATGTGCTTGGTAGGCGTCGGGGCAAACGTCATACTGAGATTTCGACCTTGTGCAGTCAACTTTCCAAATTTGGTGGCCTTTGAATAAAGTGGTGCTTTAATTTTTTTTAGCAGTATATTTTCTCGTGCTGATCTGATTTCGGTATTTTACAAAATGTGGTCGTTGGATCTCGGTCCAAACGGGCACAATACGACAACACTGGAAAGTTACCTTTAAGTTACATAAGCCCATACTAAACCAGGGGCGTATATACAATTCTTTTAGGGGGGGAGGGTGACTATCCTGGAAAATTGTGCGTATTCTCAGGGGATTGTCACCGCAAAATACCCAGAAATATCAACCAATACCTTAGAGCATACAGTATAACTTTGTGAAATCTATAGACTACTAATATAATAAAGCTGAAGATTTTGTGTGTTTATGTGTTTAAACGCGCTAATCTCTGGAACTACCAGACGGATTCGAAAAATTATTTTTGAATATAATAGCCTGATTCAAGGGGAATAGTTTAGGCTATGTAGCATTAGGATACACCTATCAGGTAACCTTAAAGATTGATTTTTGTTCAGTAAGTCGGAAGAACAGGCGCTCCAGAACGGCTTGAATAATGCCGAAGTCTGTTGTTGCCATGTAATGCGGGCCGCATCACATCCCCCCTACCAATGTTCTGGTGCGGAATTGCGAGCTGCTTATAAATTGCAGTCTCGGGGAGTAATTAGTGCAAAAAGATTTATTTGCCCCTTAAAACAGTTATCATCATGAGAATAGTATGTCTCTGTATAAGGGCGATGGTGTTGGTGCAGTATACTGAGATTATCAGCTGCAATAAGCGTTGGTGCTTTCAAAATTACTTTCATTCATTCCGATCCTTATCCTTGAGCGCTCCAGTACTGTAAAACAAATAAATCCACCGGGCGAAGCCGGGCACTACTGCTAGTTATTTTATATAAGAGTAAATTGTAAAATTCTAAGTTTATATAGCCTACAATTAGTGGCAATACAATTCAAGTTGTAAAATACAACACAACACACAAATAAAATATTATACTTAATGAAATTCCAATTATGGCCAACGGAGTAAGAATTGCAAATATTTTAATATGTGTCAATTTCTTAAGCAGAAAGGTAAATGGTTTCTTTTATTTCATTTTTTTACAAATTAATGGTTTATCTCTCAAAAGTACCGTACTGAGGAATTCTCAGTTTTGCCTCACAAGGCTGAGTGTACCTCGTTCCAACCCTCAGATCAGAATTAACATTTCATGGCAGAGCCAGGAATCGAATTCGGACCTCCGGGGGGGCAGCTAACAATGCTAGCCACTACACCACGAGGTAGTCTAATTTCAATCTTAATATTGTTGATAACTTAGCCGATAAGTTAAGATTAGGGTACAACCAAATTTACAATTATTTTATGGTTTTACCAACGCAACACATTCTTAAATTTTATTGGACATTTTCGAGGGGTTGGGGGGGGGGGGACTGGGGCCCCCACAGCTGCCCCCTTATATACGCCCCTGTGTTAAACACAAGAGCAATGGAGCAGAACCGAACCACCAATATTGTTTCTGGAAATGAGCCAGTTATACGGTATTTTCTCATAGTGTAATACATTTCGTGAGAACATGGGCTGAATATTATTCTGAAACAGAAGCGTGTCAAACATTGTTCTAAATCACAGTTGAGATAAAAATACGCTTCGTATTTTATAAAGATGATGTAAGGTGCCCCCACGGAAATAGCACCTCACGTGCCACAGTGGTTTCACAATTCAGGATAACGGAGTGAATTCCTCAAAATACCACCAACGGAACAAGAAAACATTTTGGGCTCTAGTCCCCAAGGATCTCGTTTAGTTCATTCTTTATGGAAAAGTGTCAGAGATTTGTTACGTTTGGGACGTGACATGGAGCTGTCATGCTTCAGGAATCTTTTCATAACTGACCTGAAATCTTCATATTGTGGGAGTTTTTCACTGATTTTTGCTTCATTCACTTGACTTTACTGCCGATCCACTTTGTGGTGTAGTGGTTGTCACCCCTGAGTTCGGGATTCGATTCCTGGCTCTGCCAAAGAATTAATATTAGTCTGAGGGCTGGAACGGGTTACTCTCAGCCTCGTGAGGCAGAACTGAGAAGAGATGGATTCGATTCCCACCTCCGCCATCCTAGAAGTGGTTTTCCGTCGTTTCTCAACTTCTACTCCAGGAAAATGCTAGGATGTCTCCCAACTTGAGACCACGGCTGCCTCATCCCCTAGCCTAGTCTCAAAGATACACACATGTAGAGCTAATCAGATTCTACTCACCCCCAAGTACACGTGGCTAACTGACCACAATGTCACAAGTTCCTAAATTAACAACAACAAAATTACTGCAATCTAGCATATTTTATAGGAAATAAGAACTAAATCAGTCCACCTTTGAAACGCTACAGCTCATGAAGTGGGGAGGTTTCAAGGAGGACTGGGATGGTGTCATCCATATGGATAGTCCTCCACTTGTTAACACCTTAGGTCCCCATGGGAATAGCTCCAAGACGATGATCACTACTGCCCTTTACAACTTGCAAGTCACCCACGTCGTTTCGAAGTCAGATCTTGAGCCACAAAAGCACGTTTCTCCAAGTCTAATGACTTGTCTTCACATTCCTCATGCATCTGTGGCGCAATGCTAATACTTGCAACACTTCAACTCAGCCCCTGTACACATGGTCACCCAAGCATGGGTTTGCGGCAGAGTACCTCACAGCCTGACTGATATCATTCCATGTACCACCTCGTAGTGTCGTGGTTAGCATTTTTGCTCCTATTCCTGAGGTCCCAGGTTCGATTCGTGACGATGCCAAGAAAGTTATTTTTAGTCTGAATCCTGGAACGGATTTCACTCCTGCCTCAGCTATCACTGAACTACAGATGTTGTGTGCATTGAGAATAAGATTAATGCTTGGTCACAGAAAGCCCTACACGAACGGCATCTGTATCATTTAAATCAAGAACATGTCGATGTGAGAGCATGGAACCGCTGGCTAAATCACACGAGGCTGTTCACCGAGACCGAATGTTTTCTTACCTTCGTCCAGGACCTGTCGTAAATACGCACTCAAAGAAAAAGGAATCAAAGACCAATGCTGAAATTCTAAGATGATGGATAATGAAAGATATAAGAAGTACTGCAAGATGAGTATCATCAATGACAAGCACCTTCCAAACATTGCCATGAGCCTTATGTTGGAAAAAGTGAACTGACTCATATATAATAGCTGTCCCGAATACCAAGACATCCAGTACACGGACCAGCCGGAAGAAAGAAAAACTCACTGGGAACAATGTGTTGTGCATGTCATTTCTATAGTTGCTGGAGTGGGCTTCGGTAATCTGTCCGCTAGCCTCGGGAAATTTCAACCGCTCCCTCTGCCTTATGTACACTTACTCAACGGTTCAGCGACTGCTCAATCAACAATAATGAGTATGATATCCACATACTGACATCGGCCGTGGTACGTTAATGAGTCAATAACGTTGTACTATTCTGTTTCATATTATTATTATTATTATTATTATTATTAATAATAATAATAATAATAATAATAATAATAATAAAAGAATAATGATAATAATAATAATAAAACAATAATAATAACAATAATAATAATGGTTTGCGATTTACATTCCGTTTACGTACTGCGGATTTTTGAGACAAAGGGGTGCCGGACTTTTGCCCTAAAGGGATCTTCAATGTGGCGGTAAAGCTACTGTAGTGGCTCCCTTGCCAACTGTCTGCGCCGGGAATCGATCCCGCAACCTTGGGCACATCACCACTGCGCTACGCACTCAGGAAATAGTGAAGTGAAATTCATATATGAACGGAAAGGTACCACTAATAATATAATATCTAGAAGAATCTAGAAGAATATTGAAAGACGCTAGTAGCGAACTGCACCCCTGCCAGTCTACAGCCGCCATCATCACGACTTCCGGTTCCCATATCACAATGTATGTAAAGTTGCCCACAGCGCTTTGTCTCGTCGTAGGTGCTCACCTCCACCCCGGCAATTAGCTGTCTCTTGACGCTGCCCTTTGTGAGTCATGCCCGCGTGGGTCGCGACCCCCACCTTCCCTCACATTCTCACATGGCTTATACAGTCTCACCCTCTGCACCTTGGATCCTCAGAAAATTGCTGTAAATTTCAACCTCTAAGTAGTTCACACTGTTTCAATGTCCACTCTCAGAAATCTTTAAAGATGTGTTCCAAGATTACATGCCATGGAGCAGTAGTCTATCTGCACTTCAATCTCCACCATGCTGCATAGCAAATCATCTGCAGATACTTGTAAGGCAGTGATCAGCTGAGGTCAGGTTTGTTTTAGGGTGTTATTGTGTCCATGAGAGAGGGTTGCCATTGCCTAGTACAAGACTCTTGCATGAGACGTGGAATAGGCTATGGATACGGCAGTTGGCTCACGCCATACGAGAATGCTCGGAAACCAATGTTGACTGGCTCCATTCTATGATGACTCAGTGACTAATGTATACTGACTGAGATTGTTGCCAGAGTTGCTCAGCACCCACTCCAAGCGATTATTGTGTAGTGTTCACAGTTACTACCGACACCACGAAACTCTAGTTTCACGAGATATTACTACGAAATGTTCACCCCCTTGTGTCTAGTTTGTCACCTTGACGAGGAAAATAATTCTCATGATCAATGCTTTTACTAATAATGTACAGTTAATTTGTGACGATAATCCTCTTAAAGCATCTGATTTGTCTATTTCGTCACAACGTGATGATGGGTGTATAGCGACAGTGGATGTGTACTGTGCCAACGTTCCAAGTTAATGATCGTACCCCGCCACCTTTCCCTACCCTATCAGCCTCCACCCTCCGTCCAAAGCCACTAATTTCTGCACAGAAGACTGACTGGAGTAACTTGAAAAAAGCCACCTTCGAGGTGTTCTCTACTGAATTGTAATCCTCGCGGACATAGAACCTGAGGAATCCATGTTGAGAATCATTGGGGATGTAACGGGTCTTACATCCGTTACAAAGGCTCTCGCCATAATCACGGTATTCTGTTTGTATTCAAATTATTATTATTATTATTATTATTATTATTATTATTATTATTATTATTATTATTATTATTATTATCATCATTATTATTATTATTATTATTATTATCACTGGACGACTGACTGAAAAACATTAACATTCGCTAGCTAAGGCAAAACTGAAAAATGGTTTCCAACCCGATAATATTATCATCATGGAAGAACATTCCTTTTTATATTATATAAATGGCTGGCTGCGTGGCTCAGCTGTAACGTTATCGCTTGCTGAACCCAAGGTAGCATGATCGAATCCTGGCGCAGTCAGTTGGCATTTGAGGGTGCGCAAATGTGAGGAAGCCGTGTCAGTAGATTTACTGGCTAGTTAAACATCACCTTCGGGGCAAAATTCCGGTACACTGGCGTCTCTAAAAGCCGCAGTAGTTAAAAGGGACGTTAAAACAATATTATTATTACTTTTTATATAACGCCATTTTGCGTCATTCATGATTGTTATTAGACTATTGATCACACGGGCGATATCATTACATCCCATTCCAATATCATCACTCTTTTCCTTAGCAAACATTTATAGTTACACAAGAATTGGCAATTAATTCCATATTATTATTATATACAATTTAAATAAGAGGGCAGGATTGCGATACTCAGACGGAAAGCTAAACTTTTTCCACAACGATGTTATTTTAGAAGGAAGCCAAGCCTTTGAACTCTATATTGTGCGCTCTAATGGCTACCGTTAAAAGTGCTCGGTGAATCGTCGGAGAAAGGGCGCAATTACGAACACAGGTTCGGAGATGTCTACCGATAATTGGTGGTAATGAATTTAAACATCGCTCGTCTTTGGACGGCGCGAAAGAGATGACGCTTACAGCTGTTTGGACCTCAGCTGGCCATACAATTTTGCCCGCGAATCTTGGCTAAAGCACACGAGCTGATTATGACATTATAGGCCTATATAAGTTAAGAATATGTTGTTAGTTACTTCGATTACTTCTTCTTCTCTTGAGTCTACAGTGTGAGAATCCGTGGTAACCTTCAGTGAGGTTACCAGTTTATAATATGTGCAACAACGAGAACTTGTATATCAGATCACGTTATAACATTGGCAACTATTGGGGTAGAGTAGTGGTTAGATTGAAGTTTCATACTTCAAGTGCCAAGTACAGTGGAGTCTTGAGCTCCGTAAAAGTAAGTCAGGCGATAACATCACTCGTCATGTATCAATCGAGTAAGCTGCCAGGTAAAACACCGCACTAATTAGTCTGTTACATCTAATTTAAGAAATCCACCTCACTGCAACGGTACCAGGACGGCTGAAGATGAGTGACCACATTTGTAAATATTGACTCCCCCTCACTCGCAACGAAAATGGTGAAAAGTACGGGTCTTCCCTCGAGAGGAACGACACGAGGCTCTGTTCTGAGAACACAAACTAATCGATAGTTTTTATAATTTTAAATGATCTTGTCGACTTCGTCGTTACGCTGGGATCTGGCGTTACGTTACGGTGACAGGACGAAATGTACCTAGATGCACTGAGGTGTGTGACGTCATAGTACCACTTGGTGCATGTGTACCCCGACAATCTCTACTTCGTTAATATAAGACAAAAATCCCCGATTCTCGGATGTCACGGGTAATCTCGAGAACCACTTGATGGATTTTAATGCGGTTTTCACCATTCTGTAAAGGATATCTCTAGGAAAGATTCTGTGGAAAATAATTTATGTATGATCAAAGGAAGCCAAGCAGTAACGATTTCAGTGAAAAAGTCGAAAACAAACTTGGTGTCCGTGCGCTTCTTAAGCTTACGCTGGACAAACCGTTAAAAATATCAATTTACTATGAGCGTAAGAATTGGTCAGCATGAAACGTTCTACAAAAAAGTCCGGAAGAGCATATCTCTATCTTCAATACATCGCCCACTATAAGTATTTTTAGACTGGATGGAAGGGGCACGTCATCCAGCCATCTTCCACCGCGCGCTTGACCTTGCTTTGCCCTTGGTTTGAACTTGCCGTTCGCGAGTAATTTGAAACAAGGTGAAGTATTATAAAGCAAGATATGTCTTATGCAGATAATTTTCTAACATGTCAAGAGTCCAGCAACACTCCACACGCTACGGTACTTGTAGCTCATCCAATGGGTGTCCGTATAGAAGCAGCTACAAAACTCTGGCGAGCCTTTCTAGCATTTTTCAGCATTTGTAGCATTTAAAATGATACAAAGTCTAGTATTTCAGACTGACTGTCACTTTTTTTAGCGTATGGCTTTTAGTGCCGGGAGTGTCCGAGGACATGTACGGCTCGCCAGAGTTTTGTAGCTGCTTCTATACGGACACCCATTGGGTGAGCTACAAGTACCGTAGCGTGTGGAGTGTTGTCTGGGGAGGAAAGTGTGAATGCAAGGGCGAGGAGTTGGAAGATAGCGGCTGTGGCTTATAGTTAGGGACCAACCCCGGCATCTGCCGGGAAGGAAGATGGGAAACCACAGAAAACCATCTTCAATGTTGCCGGCGGGGGCATTCGAACCTCCTCGTCTCCCGGATGTGAGCGACTGCCCGCAGCCACACCGTAACGACCACGGCTAACTCAACCGGTGATAGGTAGATCAAATGTCATATCAAACCTATAAGCCAATTCTCACAGGAGTTTAACTTAATGCTTTTGTTCATAATTAATAAGAGTTATATGAAGGAAATATTGTCTTATTCATTTCATAACCAAGCAACTATTCTGATGAGTGCAATGTCACCACACACCAGTAGATTCGAGTCACGTGCTCTTCACCACATAAGCCCAGGCAACATGAATAGGTAATATCCTACACATGTAAATATAGATGCCGTCCTTCACACAACACAATAAGAGCCCAATTGTGGTAAATGCATACACCAGCGTAAGGTTTATGACAGACGTAAGTAAATGTTGAGAGTTGATTCTCCTTTAACACACATTCCAGGGACATATTGGAATAATGCCTAATAGCATATCTCTGAACACTTACCCCAAAACTTATGTCCTATTATTCAAGCTGCACACAGTACAACAGACTCCTACTCAAGACCACTCAGCCCCTCCGTGAAGGAACAAACGTGTGCATACAAACGTTGATCGACTATCGACGTTACGGCGATTAATATTGAAAGTCAGAAAATCGAGTTCTTCAGAAGTGCGGACCTTTCTTATTGGTTCCGAGTATTCGAGTTCTTGTCATGAATATCTATGACTTTTGTCATTATTCTAGATTTTCCCGAATTGATTATGATATATTACACCAATATCCACTTTACAATACAAAAATGTTTTTATACGATGTCCTTACACTGATACATGTTTCGGCTCCGTGAGCCTTCTTCAGTCAAACACATTAATGATTCTCATATGACAGTCTATGTGTTGATCTTGTTAAGAAACTTAAAAAAATATCTTTTTACAATCGTCAAAGTTATTTAAAAATGGACATAAATGCTTAAAGAATTCGACCATGTGCAGAAGTTCAGCTCATAGACCATTCGACGTTGAAATCCCAAATCAAACACAGGACCCCATTGTACAATTATATTGTAAAAAATCGTGAATGAAAAATCCTCTTGACTAGGGGTGAACGGAAGTACCTTGCTTAAAACTTTGTCATTTTTGCTCAACAACCGTAGATTTGAAGACGCTGGAGATAACACCTCACTATTGAAGAATATACAACAGATGTGTTGTTGTTGGTCTGCTTTTATCACTGTTCACCGTTCACCCGTAGCCACAAGGATTTTTCATACACGATGTTTTACAAGATACTTGTACAATGGGGTCCTGTGTTTGAATTGGGATTTCAACGACAAAGGGCATATGACCTGAACTTCTGCACATAGTCGAATTCTTTAAGCATTTTATGTCCATTTTTAAATAACTTTGACGATTGTAAAGGGAATCTTTTAAAAAGTTTCTTAACAAGATCAACACATAGACTGTCATTAATGTGTTTGACTGAAGAAGGCTCACAGAGCCGAACCAAGTATCAAAGAGTGTAAGGACGTCGTGTAAAAACATTTTTGTATTGTAAAGTGGATACTGGTGTAATATAGTTCTTGTCATGTCTCTGTAAACATTAGTGTGTTCAGCTGTATTACCTTGGGATTGTGATTGAGATTGATGCCCCTGGACTTGTGTGTGTTCAGCTGTAATACCTTGGTATTGTGATTGAGATTGGTGCCCCTGGGCTTGTGTGTGTTCAGCTGTAATACCTTGGGATTGTGATTGAGATTGGTGCCTCTGGACTTGTGTGTGTTCAGCTGTATTATCTTGGGATTGTGATTGAGATTGGTGCCCCTGGACTTGTGTGTGTTCAGCTGTAATACCTTGGGATTGTGATTGAGATTGGTGCCCCTGGACTTGTGTATGTTCTGCTGTAATACCTTGGGATTGTGATTGAGATTGGTGCCCCTGGACTAGTGTGTGTTCAGCTGTATTATATTGGGACTGTGATTGATATTGGTGCCCCTGAACTTGTGTTGTTCAGCTGTATTAAGTTGGGATTGTGATTGAGATTGGTGTCGCTGGACTTGTGTGTGTTCAGCTGTATTATCTTGGGATTGTGATTGAGATTGGTGTCCCTGGACTTGGGTGTGCTCAGCTGTATTATCTTGGGATTGTGATTGAGATTGGTGGCTCTGTACTTGTGTGTGTTCAGCTGTATTACCTTGGGATTGTGATTGAGATTGGTGGCTCTGAACTTGTGTGTGTTCAGCTGTTTTATCTTGGGATTGTGATTGAGATTGGTGCCCCTGGACTTGTGTGTGTTCAGCTATATTACCTTGGGATTGTGATTGGGATTGGTGCCCCTGGACTTGTGAGTGTTCAGCTGTATTACCTTGGGATTGTTATTGAGATTGGTGCCTCTGGACTTGTGTGTGTTCAGCTGTGTTACCTTGGGATTGTGATTGAGATTGGTGCCCCTGGACTTGAGTGTGTTCAGTTGTGTTACCTTGGGATTGTAATTGAGATTGGTGCCCCTGGACTTGTGTGTGTTCAGTTGTATTACCTTGGGATTGTGATTGAGATTGGTGCCCCTGGACTTGTGTGTGTTCAGCTGTATTACCTTGGGATTGTGATTGAGATTGGAGCCCCTGGACTCGTGTGTGTTCAGCTGTATTACCTTGGTATTGTGATTGAGATTGGTGCCCCTGGACTTGTATGTGTTCAGGTGTATTATCTTGGGATTGTGATTGAGATTGGTGCCCCTGGACTTGTGTATGTTCAGCTGTATTACCTTGGGATTGTGATTGAGATTGGTGCCCCTGGACTTGTATGTGGTCAACTATATTACCTTGGGATTGTGATTGAGATTGGTGCCCCTGGACCTGTGTGTGTTCAGCTGTATTACCTTGGGATTGTGATTGCGATTGGTGCCTCTGGACTTATGTGAGTTCTGCTGTAATACCTTGGGATTGTGATTGAGATTGGTGCCCCTGGACTTGTGTGTGTTCAGGTGTATTATATTGGGATTGTGATTTAGATTGGTGCCCCTGGACTTGTGTGTGCTCAGCTGTATTATCTTGAGATTGTGATTTAGATTGGTGCCCCTGGACTTGTGTGTGTTCAGGTGTATTATCTAGGGTTTGTGATTTAGACTGGTGCCCCTGGGCTTGTGTGTGCTCAGCTGTATTACCTTGGGATTGTGATTTAGATTGGTGCCCCTGGACTTGTGTGTGCTCAGCTGTATTATCTTGGGATTGTGATTTAGATTGGTGCCCCTGGACTTGTGTGTGCTCAGCTGTATTACCTTGGGATTGTGATTTAGATTGGTGCCCCTGGACTTGTGTGTGTTCAGGTGTATTATATTGGGATTGTGATTTAGATTGGTGCCCCTGGACTTGTGTGTGCTCAGCTGTATTATCTTGAGATTGTGATTTAGATTGGTGCCCCTGGACTTGTGTGTGTTCAGGTGTATTTTCTAGGGTTTGTGATTTAGACTGGTGCCCTTGGGCTTGTGTGTGCTCAGCTGTATTACCTTGGGATTGTGATTTAGATTGGTGCCCCTGGACTTGTGAGTGTTCAGCTGTATTACCTTGGGATTGTTATTGAGATTGGTGCCTCTGGACTTGTGTGTGTTCAGCTGTGTTACCTTGGGATTGTGATTGAGATTGGTGCCCCTGGACTTGTGTGTGTTCAGCTGTGTTACCTTGGGATTGTAATTGAGATTGGTGCCCCTGGACTTGTGTGTGTTCAGTTGTATTACCTTGGGATTGTGATTGAGATTGGTGCCCCTGGACTTGTGTGTGTTCAGCTGTATTACCTTGGGATTGTGATTGAGATTGGTGCCCCTGGACTTGTGTGTGTTCAGCTGTATTACCTTGGTATTGTGATTGAGGTTGGTGCCCCTGGACTTGTGTGTGTTCAGGTGTATTATCTTGGGATTGTGATTGAGATTGGTGCCCCTGGACTTGTGTGTGTTCAGCTGTATTACCTTGGGATTGTGATTGAGATTGGTGCCCCTGGACTTGTATGTGGTCAACTATATTACCTTGGGATTGTGATTGAGATTGGTGCCCCTGGACTTGTGTGTGTTCAGCTGTATTACCTTGGGATTGTGATTGCGATTGGTGCCTCTGGACTTATGTGAGTTCTGCTGTAATACCTTGGGATTGTGATTGAGATTGGTGCCCCTGGACTTGTGTGTGTTCAGCTGTGTTACCTTGGGATTGTAATTGAGATTGGTGCCCCTGGACTTGTGTGTGTTCAGTTGTATTACCTTGGGATTGTGATTGAGATTGGTGCCCCTGGACTTGTGTGTGTTCAGCTGTATTACCTTGGGATTGTGATTGAGATTGGTGCCCCTGGACTTGTGTGTGTTCAGCTGTATTACCTTGGGATTGTGATTGAGATTGGTGCCCCTGGACTTGTGTGTGTTCAGCTGTATTACCTTGGTATTGTGATTGAGATTGGTGCCCCTGGACTTGTGTGTGTTCAGGTGTATTATCTTGGGATTGTGATTGAGATTGGTGCCCCTGGACTTGTGTGTGTTCAGCTGTATTACCTTGGGATTGTGATTGAGATTGGTGCCCCTGGACTTGTATGTGGTCAACTATATTACCTTGGGATTGTGATTGAGATTGGTGCCCCTGGACTTGTGTGTGTTCAGCTGTATTACCTTGGGATTGTGATTGCGATTGGTGCCTCTGGACTTATGTGAGTTCTGCTGTAATACCTTGGGATTGTGATTGAGATTGGTGCCCCTGGACTTGTGTGTGTTCAGGTGTATTATATTGGGATTGTGATTTAGATTGGTGCCCCTGGACTTGTGTGTGCTCAGCTGTATTATCTTGAGATTGTGATTTAGATTGGTGCCCCTGGACTTGTGTGTGTTCTGGTGTATTATCTAGGGTTTGTGATTTAGACTGGTGCCCCTGGGCTTGTGTGTGCTCAGCTGTATTACCTTGGGATTGTGATTTAGATTGGTGCCCCTGGACTTGTGTGTGCTCAGCTGTATTATCTTGGGATTGTGATTTAGATTGGTGCCCCTGGACTTGTGAGTGCTCAGCTGTATTACCTTGGGATTGTTATTTAGATTGGTGCCCCTGGACTTGTGTGTGCTCAGCTGTATTATCTTGGGATTGTGATCTAGATTGATGCCCCTGGACTTGTGTGTGCTCAGCTGTATTACCTTGGGATTGGGATTTAGTTTGGTGCCCCTGGACTTGTGTGTGCTCAGCTGTATTATCTTGCGATTGTGATTTAGATTGGTGCCCCTGGACTTGTGTGTGCTGAGCTGTAATACCTTGGGATTGAGATTTAGATTGTTGCCCCTGGACTTTTGTTTCTTCAGCTATAACGCCTTGGGATTGTGATTGAGATTGGTGCCCCTGGACGTATGTGTCTTTAGCTATTGAGATTGGTGCCCCTGGACTTGTGTGTTCAGATGTAAAACCTTAGGGCTGTGATGCATTATGATAATAATATTAGTAATACTAATTATAATATTTCGAGTTCCAGTTAAGAATCCAAATTCCTGGGCTTTTCAAACCCTCATGGTGCCGTAATATCCGATCAGTCTGTGCCCGGCATACATTTTAGTAATGTGTTCATGTTGTTGTTTTTGTTGTTATTGTGGTTGTTGTCTCCAGCACAAACATCAGTGAGTACACGAGCACAGTGTAGAAAAAGAATCTCCTTTTATGGAATAATTAACTAAACGCAAAGAATAACATACATTCAATCCTGTCGAAATAAAATTACATATGTTAGAGAAACAACTTCCAAAATTAAATCCCATGAATAACATCCAGCTAAAATAGGTATCCCACATAAAGCAAGATTTGATACATTACGTAAAAACTGTTTGTGGTAGTTTTTGGCTTTATGAGATCTGGGAACGCTATGTTCGCGAGTAAATTTGAACTCGTGACGTCAGACGCGCTCTGTGTTGCCAGACAGAATTGAACTCAGCGTGCGGACGCATTATTTTAAGTATTTTAATCAATTGAGGTTTGAGGAAATAGACATCAACAAGGAGCTCTGTAGAAATTATAAAGGAAATCTATAATACAGGAAGGTAGATATTGAATTTGTAATGTCGAGGACAATAGCCTGCCCAGGATAAAATGACGTTATGTCATGACGTAATGCACAGAGTCGACCTCCAGGGACTATATGCGTGGAGGATCAGACGAGCAATGTTACCTATTCTTCGACGGAGCTAGTCTCGTGCTGTGGTACGTGTAAAAGCGATCGACGTAACTAAGTGCTACGATAATAAGCTGATATTTGTGACAGTCCACGTTACGCTGCTACTCCGTGTGATAGTGCGCAAAACCAAGTTGCGGGTCGTAACCCGACTTCACTAAATAAATACGAATTCCTCAATGTTAAAGTTACGTTATCAATCACCTTGGTATTATATAAATCAAATCATAGCAGGATTCATAGGAATTATTTTTGTCCTGCTTTAATTACAGCGAGTGAATATTGTGAATGTTAAATCTGACTGAATATTGTTGACTTGAACGTGAGTCAGTTATATTAGATCTGACTGGATTTGAAATTGTGCACTTGACTAATAGCCATTGCGCTGTCTTAATAATTACGATTACTAACAAATAATTCGACTTAATATCTGTCAATCATTAATATTTGTGGACTTGGAAGGATATTTCATATGAACAATTTGCTTACGGACAATTATCATTCCCAAACTGACACTAGACATCAAGAAGACCAACCAACTAGAAGGTAGAGCCTTACAGAGGATTTCATTATGTAGTTTGACCTAAGTAGTCAATTATTTTCACACTTCGAAGAGTATTTGATCGATTCGCCGTCATCGTCTACACCTTAAACAGGAATTTCTATTAAGGGAGAAGATGAGCAGGATCCTCATTTCTACCATTTACGTCAATGAGAGAATTGATAGAATGGGGGGATTGACCCATTTTATGAGGCAGTAGAATGTTCAAACTCTTTAAAATCACATGCAGGCACATTATAAAAAATATATAAAAAGTTACAGTCAATCTGAAAGACTAGACATTATATCATTTCAAATGGCGCATGCTACAAATGCTATACATGTTACAAAGGCAGGCTTCGCTCGAAGCCCCAGGACTCTTTCAACAGACTCCATTACCCATTAACTTAGGCTTCCCGCGCAGGGAACGGAGAGCGTGAGGTGCACTCTGCTGCATGACGTCACGCGCTCTCCGTCTCCGTAATGCATAACGCCATAGCCCAGGAGTAAACTCAGACTCGGTGCATATGCACTGAACAACATGATGACGTCATACACGCCGTAACCGTAACGCATAACGGTAGACCAAAGCATAACGATGAAGTCGACAAGATCATTTGAAATGATAAAATATATTTTTCTTCGTGGTAATAACAATAATAATAATTTCTGGAGATATTAAAACTCTGTTAAATATGAAAATTGAAAACACCGATTGGTTCGGTTATCGTAACTATTATAAACGTTCATAATTTACTGTTTGGGAGTGAGGTTTGCATACAATGCTTGAGGTGTTAATACTAGTGTGGATGTTTGATTATTATTAATATTACTATAACTGTGGAATTTATGGAAGCTAATGTCCTATCTGATATTAGAAAAATATGTGTCAGGAATAGGGGTGAGTGTAGACTCTACCTCCCAATTTAAAGATTGATACCTGAGTAGTAGGACTCAGATGGTAAAGTGGTTGACCCATATATGTATGGGCAGATTGCAATTCTGTGGTTAATGTTGTAAAAGCATCAAAATATATGACAATTATATGTCCCCTCAAACTAACATACTATCACGTCAAATAGTTCAGAAGCGACTATAAAATAATAATGAAAGGTTGAATGAAGCTACGTCAAATGAGATGGCGTGATATTTAAATGAATTAATGTTATTGGTTTTACGTCCCTTTTAACTACCCTGGCTTTTAGAGACGCCGGGGTGTCGGAATTTTGCCCCGAAGGGGATCGTTAACGTGCCAGTAAATGTACTGACACGGCTCCCTCGCATTTGCGCACCCTCAAATGCCAGCTGACTGCGCCAGGTTTCGAACCTGCAACCTTGGGCTCAGCAAGCGAGAACGTTACCCCTGAGCCACGCAGCCAGACATATTTAAATGACTTTGTCATAAGTCACAGTGATTAGAATAAAATATTTTTATCCAGTGAATGAATTCCAGACGCATGTGCTACAGTTGTTAAATGCTACAGTATATGAGCATTCAATATTATGAAAAGTCTCCCATAGAAATATAATTTTCAAGGAATTAAAATAATTCAATTTGTTAATGCTGTATCAAAATTTAATATTATGAAAATTCTCTCATAGAAAAATCATTTTGCAAGATTTAAAATAATATTTAATGAAATAAACCTATTATTTGATCACGGATCTAACGAAAACTTCAAGAAAACATTGATGATAATTGTGTGAAACAAACCAAGTGTGTACATTTGTAAATAATAATCCACGAAAAGATTAATCCAAAATAAATGCAGGAAATGTACTTTGATTTTATTTTTATTTATTTTGAGTTAGATAAGCAATGCATTCGAATTGTGTAGGGTTGATGCCATGTGTGATATTTAACATAGTCAAAATCCAATGACTTTAAGAGACATTCTTAAGTATATGTATTGTTTTTGTAGAGATGCATTGCTCAAAATAGTGTAGGAAGATCCTTCATAAAGTTAATTTATTGGATGCCTTTTAGTAGGCAAGTAGAGTTTTGAACCTTGGGATCGCAGAGGTGCGTGTGTTTATCTTTGCTATTTATTTTTTTATTCAATAAAAATATGAATTAATATTTTTCAATTGTGGATTCTGTTTTCTTGTGGTTGTGATATTTGTTTCCCTCTTATCCTTTAGGTGTGACATGAGAACAGTGTGCATATTATTAGTCGGCTTAACCCAGGACGCCCTGAGCTCAGGACCTCGTGCTTACACTGTTTTCATGGTTCCTCGCATGTGGTCGCCGGTCCGGCTGTGATGTGCGATGGTTCACTACCCAGCACTGGTGGACAGACGGGCATAATGTCAATGCATAATCTCATCATTAATCAAATAACTTGAGAAATGTTCTTATTATTAATTACAGACCCTGCACATACTGTATAAATAACAATGCTTTAAATAAAACATGTGTTAATAAATTAAAGAAAGCTAAATAAGGAACTCCTATTAGTACAATTCTCATTATGAATCCTAATTGTCTTATTGCTAAGAGAGCAATATGGCATTTTTCATCAAAAATAAAAGATCTTAGTTTATTTTATCATTTTTAGGTGCTTAACACTTTCTTTCCCCTGTAAAATTTCTATTCACTGTTTTAGGGGTGCAATGACCTATCGAGGTAAAAGAGTATTTGATTACCTATGTTTTGTGCGATACCACATAATTTTAGGATTCATAGTTTCCAAGGTTTCGATTTCTCAGTTTTGGGGTAGTTATCTTCCCCCTACTATTTTTCATCAAAAACAAAAGATCTTAGGTTAATTTATCATTTTAGGTGTTTTGGTTAGCAAAATATTAAAAGACAATGACCTACATTAGTTTTGAGTCCTTAATTTTTTTTTAAATAACTCTTCCATATATAATCATTTAAAAAGCCCGTCCTCTTACAAAAGCCGTAAGTGTACATGCATACACAAAATATTACTATTACAACACCTCATAGGTCCAAATCCTACCATGGGTTCAGGAAATATAAACATGTGTATTTAGGCCCTTTAAAAAATGGTAAATAAAAATATATAAATAATGCATTAACAATTAAATAAAATTTTAAAAAGTTAAAAAAGCAAAATTTTCAAAATGTATAGTTAGGCCCTTTGTCAAAAGGTTAAAAAATAAATAATAAATTCAAAAAGGGGGCGTCACCCCGAGTCCAACAACATGTCGCATAGCAATATCCGATTATTGGTTTGCGAGATATCGAAAATCTTACTTGGCTAAAGAATCAGCGTAGCCGAGTGTCCGATTGCGACTCCTGCATCGCGTAACGTCATAGACTGCAACAGTTCGCTTGATTTAAATCATGCATCGCAAGCCCAAAAGAACAGCATAGGGTAGTTGCGTGTGCCCCATATACTTGGGTGTACGCATTAGCCCCAGCGCTAAAACACATCCATCCACCAAGTTTTGCACTGAGGCCCCTTGGCATGTCCTCAAGTTGCATGTGCCCGTGAACTAGGGTGTGTGCATTATCCCCAGCGCTAGAACACATTCATCAACCAAGTTTTGCACTTAGGCCCCTTGGCATGTCCTCCATCCACCAAGTTTTGCACTTAGGCCCTTGGCATGTCCTCAATTAGGTTTGGTTAGGTCCACTAGACGAGGTTAGCTTGACTAGGATAGGCTAGGTTAAGCCATGCTCACCATCTTTATTTGAAAAGCGTGCCATCCATGTGAGTGGTTGCGCGCCGCCACCATCTTGTGAGGAGGGTGAGGAGAAGGAGGCTGTAGAACCCCTCAAAAACAACTACAGTACTTACCTCAATTACAAATACACGCACTAGTACAGACATCACAGTGACACAGGTTGTCAGACAAATTATATTTACACTCAAGTACACGGGCCTATGTCACCACGATGTCGTATAGTCCCTAAATAATCATCAACAACAACAACTAAAATAATAAATCGATTAATTACTAAATATTCATCAATATAAAAAAATACTGACGAAGTAATAAATATTGCAATCCCCGTAATTAATAAAGAAATTCAATCAAATAAAAAAGTTATAAACAAAGGAGATCAATTCAAGCTAATTATTTCCCATTCAATAAAATAATTATAAAATTTATAATAAAATAAAATCGTATGATTACTAAATATCTTGTTATAAAATAAAAACAGAAATCGTAAAAAGCAAATTGACATCGATCACAAAATGATTTAAGGTAAATTTATTATTAATTATCAAATAACTATTCTATTTTATAATCCAATTTCCCATAGTAAATTAGAAGAGCTGAATGAAATCCATAATAACGTCATAGAAGGTATAACATTATTAAACTCTTATCAAATAATAAACTTCGTCTTCTTAATCGTTCATAACTCTTATGAAATAATACACTTTGTCTTCCTAATCGTTCATAACTCTTATCAAATAATACACTTCGTCTTCCTAATCGTTCATAACTCTTATCAAATAATACACTTTGTCTTCCTAATCGTTCACAACATTTACTAAACTCTTATCAAATAATACACTGTCTTCCTAATCGTTCATAGGAAATAATTAGCCAAAGAAATTAAACCCAAGGAACATAATCCATGGGCAATTAGTAAATAATGTATTCTTATAAATTCTTACTTCTCTAATGCTATTATTTGTCCTAAAGCTATTCCCATACTAACAACAGAAGAATCGGCAAGTAAAGAGCCTTTAAATAAACTTGCCGTAAACAAACTAAACTTATAAAAAAATCCACCAATTAAACTAATACTAATTCAAAAAATATTATATATTATTCCCAATTTAATTACTATCTAATAAACACGTAATAATCCATACCCTCCCAATTTTAATAAAACTCCTGCTAACATTATTGAACCTGAAACTGGGGCCTCAACATGAGCTTTGGATAATCATAAATTAATGTACTATGAACATAGGTATTTTAACTAAAAAAGCTTAAATCAAACGTATATAAAATAATAATTTTGACAATCTAATATTATTCAAAAGACCAATATATAGTCTCCCAGAAAATCCCTAAATTTAAAATAAGCTCAATAATAAAGGTAATATTAAATATACTCCTGTTTGTCATTCAAGTTGATATCCTCATCTCAAAATTAAAAATAATGTAGGAATTAATGTTCCCTGAAAAATAAAAAATAAAAACAATCTTACACTCCCAAATGTTCAACATAATATTGAAAGTAAAATAATACGAAAAGTAAAATATGAATTAAAATATTTATAATGATATACACGTTCACTAGATGTACCGTAATTAATTATTAAAGAACAAATTCAAATTCCAAACAAAATCAAATCATAAGACAAAATATATACTGTATATAAAAAATATAACCCAAACTACAAAAATCAATACAAGTAATATATGTCAATATACGAAAAGAAAGTCATCAAATATAACAGACCTTGAACCAAACATCAAATTGTATTAAATACAATAATATAAAAACTAATTTTAACACTGTAAAGTTCTAAAAGTTTGCGAAAAATGATTTCCATGAGTAGGAATCATTAAAACTGAAATTGATGAACCTAAAGCCCCTTCACACACTGAAAATGTTGAAAATACCATTCTAAAAAAATGGTTCAAAAGTATATATACATATTTATAAATATAAACATCATTAAAAATAATCTCAAAACTACGAATTCCAGTCTTAAACCATGTTTCCAATAATGTTTCCGATTAGAAAAAATACTCAAACACCACTTATAAATACTAAGGTCATCACAATCCTATAAATAAGTATTACCATTATTTTAGTAGTTTAATTAGAAAAGCTAGTCTTGTAAATCAATATTTAGTATTTTACTTCTGTATTATCGTGTTGGTAGCCATTATTCAGTGTTGTCTTCGTAATTGAAATTTAATGTTTTTCAGTCAGTCAACAGGATTTTACTCAATTGCAATGGATGTTTCCTCAATCCTGAAAATGAAATATATGAGAATAGTAAGTATTGGATGACGAGTTTTTTCCGGTAATGTGGCAGATTATGCAGGAAGAGAATGGGGACGGTCGGGAAAACATACTACAAGCAGGGGGGGGGGGGGGGATGCAATTCAGCCAGATGGTAAAGTGGAAAGGAAGGGAAGATATGGGAGCAGTGGATAATATAATTAGCATGGATTTTAGTATGGGTGCCTTCAAACTGAAGAAAGCAGTAATAGACCCAGTTCATAAGCAAGGTAGTAGAAACTATTGCATACATTACAGAGGTATTTAGTTTCCCAGGCAATGTGTACTCAAGCATTATAGAAAGAAGAGTTCGATCATTGGCCGAGGTAAGAAGAATGAAAACCAGTGTGGCTTTAGACCACAGCAGAGCTGGCAAGCTTTAGTCTTCAGCATGCGCCAAGAGGAATAGATGGCTTTGTGTCAAGAGAAGGCGTACGATGGGGAACCAGATCCCACATTAACCCTTAATTGACCTTGTGCGGTCCCTGGGACCTGAGACGTTTTTCTTATCTTCGTAAATGGAGTATTTTACCACCGATCGACTCCCTCCTCCCAGTACCTTCCTGAAGTCGCGCCAGGCAGGCTGTGGTGAAATGACGTGAACGTGCGGTCTTTCGGTATGTAGGTATTTAATTGGTCGTGGTCCGTGGGACCACACGAGGTCAGCTATGTAACTAAAAAAAAATCATACTGAGTCTAATCTGTCTTTATTCTGATGAATCTTGGCATAATGGACCATTATAATCCTGCCCTGTTGGCATAATGTGCAATCCACGAATTTTGAGAATGTTGTTACTGACTGGCTGCAAGTGGATGAAGAGATACAACAAAATGTGGCAGACTCCTAAGAGCGTATGGTTGGTTACCCATCTACAGCATGCTTCAGAAAAAGAATATTCAGACCAAGATGATGCCGAATATACTGTATACCTAGTCATCAGGACACAGCTCCAGAAGTAAGCGCATCTCAAAATGAAGGCACCGAGGCTGAAGGTGAGGCCGCGGCAACTGAAAAAAGCAATACACGGGGACAGTTTTTCTACTATGGCGCTCGGGATTGCCCGCAATCTAAAATAAAATCTAGATCCCAACAATAGGCCTAAGTCGGAGGAAAAACATTGACCTCCACAAACGAAAATGTTGCTAAGTTTGTCCAGAGAAGAAGAGAACTATTATCAGCCCACCTGCGTTACGAATGAAAGCTACCAATCTGCTTAATGCACAGCAAGAAAGTTTCAATGGCTGCGTCAGTGAAAAGAATTAGAGCATCTGGACCCCTTGCAGGATTCTTTTCTTTGTGTTTGGAACCAGTATGAATTTTACTGTTATTTAGATGATATATTTGTGTGTTAAAGGACATTACATTTAATTGCCCAACTCGAAAGTTGGTATTTTTTCTTAAGCAAAGACTGAAGCCTTAAAATAATGGTAATAATTTTATTTTTGTGCTTTTAAAAATCTCAATATACTATATTTACGTCTGTATCTTGTCTCATTTGCATTAATATGAATGTAAATACCATGTTATTTAAATCAGTAAAAAGAAAACAAAATCGTTTCCAAAATATATTGTCTTAAATTGCGTGGTCCGTGGGACCACACGAGGTTATTACTGTGAGTTCTTACCACGAGCTCAATTAATGGTTAAGTTCAGTCCGTTATTATTGTTGATGTAGTGGTCGTAGTATACCAACCTTGCTTAATATTGGCATTTCCTTAAGAAACTAACCTGATTCAGTCCAAGAGTGGAAATGTGCCAGGTTGTGAGGCCTGTCACACCCCTCTGGCATGATGGAAATTGAATGACTATTTGGAAGAAATAATTGATCCACCTCTCTTTTTGTCCAATATACACCGAATAATATTTGAACCCTGGGTATGGTGGAAGAAGGCAGGCCACTGAATACCTGAGCCCCGGAAGCCCCTAAGTCAATGAATTGCCTGAAGTACGAGGACAACGAGCCTTTAATGTGTGGGGGTACAGTGTACATCAGCTGTAGAAACATAGGAGACATCTTTACGCACCAATAAATAGTTATATCTGAGGTACTGGCCTTTATGGCATTTGACGTGACTGTAGTCTATCACATTTTTAGTGATAACGAGTGTGTGTATGTATTCAGTAAGAGGGCATTTGTACATATTTTGATGGCAGGCTGCATGTGCAATAAGTTTAGTTGAGCGCATGTAAATTATGGAGACGACTGAAGTTGAATAAAATCATGTGCATAACGCCGGGTTGCGGTTGTATTATTGTGCTAACAAAACCTAGTGGTTATTGAGTGCATTGAAAAGGTCATTACATGACAGCCGCTGTGTTCTTGCCTGTCATGGAAAGGAAGAGACCATTTGTGTGTTTGGTGATTGATTGCGAATGCCATCAATAACACTCCAGTTGTTGACGATATTTTGTTCATAATCGCTTTATATCAGAAATTGCACGTTGGTGTTTTTGATTTACAGCTTCAAAAATCGAGTTTATGACTTTAATTATGTGAGCACTTGACGTGTTAGCTGAACAATAGGCCTACTTGTAAAAATACAAAACTTATATTTGACTTAGAGTGTGTGGCATACAGCGTGACACTTTGCAGATTAGTCATTTAAAAAAACTGATAGAGGTATCTCCTGCATTCATATCTTTGATGAGTGTTCGAATGAAGCCAATTATATGATCGGTGGCCGGTCTTTGTGGGGATTGAGCATTGTGTCGATGGTCGCAATCCCGAAGACTATTCTGGCTTGATGTATGGTGCGCGCACAATGGCAGCGCATACGACTATATCATTTCTGATTGCCATTAATTGCAGGCTGCATATGTCGATGATAACGGCGATGATTCAGGCGGCTGTGCTGTAATCCGCGTACACATGTGGTCAGAGCTGGCCCGCGCGGCTGATCGATAGATCTCATTAAGTCAATTAACAAGGAAGGGTAGCGGCGGGGAGGGAGCAGGGCATTAGTCAAGTGTAACATGCCCGCCCATTGTTACACTGAGGGGAAAAAAGGCTTATGGCTATAGGATGCTCATCAAGCACATACACGCCTAACCTTACTTAGCGTCACAGTGTCTTACTTTACACAATCAAATCGAGCGTCATAACTAAGGGAGCTGTACTTTTACTCCGAGAGGCAGAAAAAAGGGACAGTGTGCATAATTGTAGTACTTCAAGATGACCTGAACCTGATCTATAAGTGGGCGATTGAAAATAAAATGAAAATAAACACAAGAAAATGTAGTCAAATAAAAATAGGGAAAGTGCGAAGGCAAGATTTTCAATATAACATTGGCTCGGAAATACTTGTAGGAGAAGATTCTTGCAAATATTTGGGCGTTCGCGTAAGGAATGATATGAAATGGAGTAGTCATGTAGGAAGTGTAGTTTCAAAAGCTTACAAATCCCTGTACATTGTAATGAGGGTATTAAAAGAAAGTAGTACCTCTGCTAAAGAATTGGCTATTTGTCACTTGTAAGACCTATTCTGGAATACGCCTCGGCGGTTTGGGATCCGTATCAAGTAGGGCTCATAAATGAGTTGGAAATGGTACAAAGAAAGGCCGCTAGATTTGTGCTCAGTGACTTTAATACCAGGAGCAGTGTGAGCCGTATGTTAAAGAAACTTGGGTGGGAATCACTTGAGGCTATGAGGATGAAATCTAGACTCTGCGCTATGTACAACACGTATACAAATCAACCAGCATGGGGTGAGCTTAGCAAACGTATGGAAATGCCTACTTACATGGGTAGGAGCGATCATCCTTTCAAAGTTAAGGGCCGATCACAGCGAAAAAATTATGGTAAATATTCTTTCGTAAACCGTGCCATTGATAATTGGAACTCTCTACCTGCCGCAGTCTTAGAGCCTTTTCCCAAACATATAGGTGTGTTTAAGAAAAGACTGACTATTTGTGTAAATACTCCAGTTTAATTGTTAGTGAATTGTTATGTACAATTATTTATTTGTTATGTATATCTAACTTGCCACCGGGGGACACCCCCCCCCCCAGTTGCAAATAAACGAATGAGTGAATAATTGAGGAAACATGAAATGGCTGACTTCTGTAGACTCTGTTCCCAAAGGTCCTGGATTTTATTCCCTGCTGTGCCAAGACATTTATTTCTGGTTTGAGGAATGGAACGGCGTACTCTCAGCAGAGAAGGTTGCCTCACAATGCTGACTCTACCTCGTTCTAACTCAAGACTTGAATTGAATTTCTAGGCAGACCCGGGAGTCGAACTCAGATCTCAGATACCAGGGGACCTTGGGAAGCACACATTTAAATTCTAATGCCTCTATATTTTATGGTGGCCAATTTGACAAATACAAAACACAAACAGTGTGTAACGAGAAAAAATCTAGTTGTGACGTTTAAAAAATGCATTCGCCAAAATAGATAATCAAGTTGAATACAAACATAAAAACTTCAAAAGAAACTGCGTCACGAAATGTCTAGAAAGTAAGAAAGAAAGACATGTATTTAAATGCGTGTAATCGATATAGACCACTTAATAGCAGATGTAACATTATTCGTTATAAAATGGTTCAGGGATCCCCGCAACATAAAAATGAGATACAAAGGGGAGACAACCTGAGGCAAGATAGACTTGTATAATAAATACATTCTGAGACAACAAATATACACTTAAGTAGGGAATTGCTGGATAATGTCTCTTTTTCTATTTGTATCACATGACCTCACCAGGAACAGTCTCTTCCAACTTACTCTTTATCTCTTCATTGCAAGTAACCTCCTGCCATTGCTCCCGCCTGATTATCCCAGCAACCGTTCCTGCTACCTTAATATCAGTCACCTCCAGTTACCCAGTTCTTACTTCCATACGACCGTAGATCACCAAAAGCTTCATTACTAGTTTATTTTTATCATATTAGGTTGCCTTTTGACCGAGTGTGTATGTGTGAGTATGCGTGTTTGTGTGTGTGTGTGTGTGTGTGTGTGTCCTAATAAAATCTAAACGACTAGAGTGTTGTCAATGAATCTCGGTAAGGACTTACTACTACATCGTCCGACCTCGGCCGTGTCTCTCAAATTTTAATACCTTTCATCAATTCAGCATGGCGGCTGCATGAAATATTTCACCGGCATTCAAAATCACCGAAATTACTGTATTACAAATTTGAAATGATTAAAAAGTGATAGAAGATACTATGATACCTCCAAAGGTGGGACTTTCAAATACCGGTTAAGTACAAAATCAACATGTCGGCCAATCAAAATTCAAATAATTAAATGTTCTTGTCTTGGGATTTAATCATCCGAGCGCAGTGACACTTGGCGCGGTAGATCTTCATACAAGACCTCATCTATTGGTATCTAATTAATTTCAATTGTAGTCATAACGTCAAAAATATGAAATCACGCTTTTCTTTCTTGTGTGTTATTCAAGAGATCAAAGTGAAAGTTTGCATAATGAGCCAACGCAACGATCTTCATCTACTCGTATGCAACTTTATGGCCTACATCTAAAACAATTCAACATGACGGCCTTGCGAAATATTTCACTGGCTCTGTATATCTACTAATGTATTACAGCAATCAAACTGGAATGTTGTATGATGGAACTTTACACAAGCAGTTGTGCAGGCAGACATTGACACTTCACACAGCGATTAAGCGAAGTGCATGATAGGACTTCTATGAGATTTGGAGTTCTGAATATTATACTTCTTCAACAATTGTGTGCGTACACGATACGACTACAGTAAATATTTAAGTATTAGAGGCCATGTTTCAGTGTTGTCTAGTAATCTATCATAGAATGCTTTTCAGTCGGTCAACACGATTGTGCCCAATTATATTAGGCGGGGATAAAAAATACACCCTAACTTGAAGGAAATGTTACATGAATTATTTATCACTTAATTAACACACAAAAAATGGGGGATATATGTGAGATTTGTAATATAATATTATATCTGATAGGAATTGAGGAAGGAATTGTAATAGATTTACTGTAGCTTGAGTTATGTTGTTTATAAAGATGGTTTATCGAAACGATATATTGGAAGGAGAAGCTATCAGGTGAATTTCTTGTAAGAGGCACATTCAGAAAGCAAGCTTCCCTATTAAATAAAAGAGAGCATAGTAGTAGTGTTTAACCAAGGATCCTAACGAGGGGTCATGGCAACCGTCGCAGACTGTACATCCTCAGATATGTAATATTTCAGATATCTCGCGAACCAAAAATCGGAGTTGGTCACATGAGGTGTCATATTACTCAGGATGACGCCCCCTTTCTTATGGACAACTTATTTCTCCAAAGTTTGCCAAAGGGCCTAACTAGACGTTTTGAAAATTTTGATTTTTTTGACTATTTAATTTTATTTACTGTATTAAATTATTATTTATATAATAAATTGTTATTTACCATTTTTTTAGAGTTTGCCAAAGGGTCTAACTACATATTTAGAAAATTTTGATTTTTTGACTGTTTAATTTTATTTACTGTATTAATTTATTATTTATATAATAAATTTATATTTTCCATTTTGTTTTTTAAATTTTCCCAAAGGGCCTAACTATTCATTTTGAAAATTTTGATTTTTAATTTTTAAATGTTATTTAATGTTTTAATTTATTATTTATATACTTTTTATTTACCATGTTGTTTTTAGTTTTTAGACTTTGCCAAAGGGCCTATCTACACTTTTTGAAAATTTTGATTTCTAGATTTATAATTTAATTTAATGTTTTAATTTATTATTTATATATTTTTATTTCCTTTTTTTGATTTTGACAAATAGCTTAACTGCATATTTTGAAAATTTTGCCTTTTCGCCTTTCAATTTTATTTAATGTTTTAATTTATTATTTATATAATTATTATTTACTACTTATTTTTAGTTTTTAGATTTTGACAAAGGGCCTAACTGCATATTTAGAAGAAAATGTTTTGTTTTTGTTTTTAATTTTATTTAATGTTTTAATTCATTATTTATATAATTTGTATTTACTATTTATTAAACTTTTAGATTTTGACAAAGGGCCTAACATCTAATATAATTCAATTGATTTCATAGCCCCAAGATGGCGTCCGTGCGAAATGTTAAAATTATTTATTTATTTGTTGTGTCCTAATCATGTGATCAGAATCAACGTTTGAATAATAAACCGACGCTATAATCTTCATATGCCGGCCCCGTGGTGTTGGGATAGAGCACCAGCCTCTCACCCGGAGGCCCCAGGTTCGATTTCCGGCTCCGTCAGGGATTTTAGAAACTGACGTGAGGGCTGGAACGGGGTGCACTCAGCCTCGTGAGGACAATTGAGTATCTGTCTGACAGTGAGGCAGCGCCCCGAACACGAAAACCAAGATTAAAGGCCGAGGGGACCCGATGCGCTGATCACGCGTCACCCCAATATCTGCAGGCCAAATGGCTGAGCAGCGGTCGCTTGGTAGGCCTAGGGCCTCACGGGCTGTAGTGCCAGGGGTTATTTATTTTTATATAATCTTCATATAATCTAACTTATCTGTATGGCTTACACATAAACGAATCCAACATGGTGGTCATCGGCGATATTTAGACGGTTCCCAGTATCTACGAATAATTTAAATATTTAAATATAAATTTCTCGCTACTTTTCATCCGAGGGCTATGGAACTTGGCACGGTATATCTTCATACAAGCCTTATATTGAGGTCCAATTTAATGGAATTTTATGAGAGCTTAAAAATGGTGACTGTGCAAATTCATTACAATCTCGTCTTTAGCCTATTTTCATTTACGAAATAAATAGGCTAATTTGATCACCTTTCGTCCATGCGTGTATATTTGTGTGTGCGTTTGGTTGTAGGTGTCCCCCTAATACAATCTAAATGGCTGGAGCGATTTCAATAAAACTATGTAAGGACATAGTACTGGTTTGAACAAACCCCGACTGTGCCCTTCAAATTTTATTACGTCGCACCAATCCAACATGGCGGCTGTGCGAAATATTTCACTGGCATTCTATATCTCTGAAACTATTACTGATATCACCCAGAAATTTTGACCGGTGATAAATGGCACTTCTAGAAGTATTCCTATAGAGTGTTCAAAAACTTGCTAAGTAGAAAACGAACATGGTGGCCAAGCGAATTTGAAAGATTTAAATAGAATTTTCTCGCAATATAACCATCCGAGCGCAGTGCAACATGGTACAGCAAATGTTTATACATATTGTAATGCACTGGCATATGAAATGAAATGAATGAATGAAAATCCACAGCCTGCTTCCAGTCTCCGACCGGGTCAGGAATGGAATGAACGAAGCCCCCAACTAGCGGCGAGTATATGAACTGTGCCGGCTGCCGAAGCCTGTCGCACTCCTCTGGGGCAATGATTAAATGAATGACAGATGGAATGAAATGATAGTGGAGAGTGTTGCTGGAATGAAATGTTGACAGGGAAACCGGAGTACCCGGAGAAAAACCTGTCTGCCTCCGTTTTGTCCAGCACAGATCTCACATGGAGTGACCGGGATTTGAACCACGGACCCAGTGGTGAGAGGCCGGCGTGCTGCCGCCTAAGCCACGGAGGCTCTGCACTGGCATATAATTTTGTTAAATTGTTTACATAACCTCAAGATGGTGGCTGGGCGAAATTTTAAAACTAAGTTTGAATTTCTTGTGCCCGAATCATGGAATCGAATTCGACGTTTGAGTAATGAATCTACGCAATAATCGTCAACTAATACTACATAATTCTATGGCCTACATATAAAAAACAAACATGGCGACCATCCGAAATATTAGGCGGTTCTCAATATCTACTAATCTGTGAGACCACTCAAACTGAAATTTTGTATGTTGATATGTCCACCTATGGGACTTTCAATGACCTGGTGAGCACAAAATTGACGGCAACGAAGGAAGAATATAAATATTCAAATGGACGCTTCACGCGAACCATCATAGCGCAGTGAAACACGGTATTTTAAATGCTTACGCAAATTTGAGAGCACTGACATCTAATTTATTGCAATTGTTTTCATAACCTCAAGATTACGGCTGTGCGAAATTTTAAAATCCAGTTTCTATTTCTTGTGTCCCAATAACCGATAGTAGTGGCTACGCTGGCTAAAGCACAGCATTAGGTCATGGGGCCAAGCTCTCTGCCGACTCGGTAGACGCGTGGGTTCGAGCCCCACCGTCGGCCGTCCTTGAAATGGTTTTCCGTGGTTTCCCATTTTCAACACCAGGCAAATGCTGGGACGGTACCTTCTGACAGGCCACGGCCGCTTCCTTCCACATCCTTGCCCAGTATCATTCACCATCATTCATTTCATCTCTCATTAACTCCTCTCACGAGGTTGGCGTCAGGAAGGGCATCCGGCCGTAAAAACCATCGCCACAAAGACTTCCATCGCATCTCATCCCCGACCCCGTTGGAAAACGGGAATAATAAGGGGTAGACATACATACATTTCTTGTGTTCCAATAATGCGGTTGAAGTTTGAATAATAAACCTACGCAATAATCTTCGTCTAATAGTAGGCCTACATACCTCTGTGGTCTACATGTATAAATTTCCAACTATGCGACCATCCGAAATATTTAGACTGTTTCCAATATCTGCGAATGTATTACAGCAATCAAACTGAAATTTGGTATGTTGATAGAGGCAATTAACATACTGTAAGTAGGATATATGAAAATATGCTATTTAGTTCTTCACGGAACTACTTGTTATATCTCGTGTCCTAATCAAGCAGTAGAAAATGAACTATAATTATAATATTCATTTCCTGGCTTATAATTTTACAGCCTATATATGAAATAATCCAACATAGCGTCCATAAAATATATTTTACCAGTTCACAATATCTACAAAACTATTTAAGCGATCAAACTGAATTTTTTATGGTGATATAGTAATATTATCGTAGTACATATAGGCTATGTGACTTTCCAAATCCTGAGAAACACAAAAGCAACATGGCGGCCATGTGATTTGCAAATATTTCAAATGATTTTTCTAGCGATCTAACCGCCCAAGAGCAGTGATGCTAAGAACAGCGAATCCTTTTTAGAGCTTAGTTTAAAGACATCTCATGTTTAATTATTTCCAATTATTCAAGATGACATGTGTTCGAAATTTTAATATCATTTTTTATTTTATTTTACGCACTCAATTCAAACGCTTGAAGATAAGATTCGTGTGATAGGTTATTATAATAATCATAATCTAATGGCACTAAATCCTGTAGCTCACTTATCGCAAATCAGCGAAGACGTGCATTTGACTTTACTATTAAACTCCCGAGACGCAATACAGAAAGGTTCAATCTCGCAGGAGTCGTCTCATTCACCGATACTGTAAGTTATATATTCTAGCACAAACTTTCTCAATGCAATGGTGTTGGTGATGACATAGGTCTTGTATCCAAAGCTATTTAGTGTACATCACATGGAAAATCCTTCTATTAGCCGGGGGAGTTCTTAAAAGACAAGGCCAGTTGGACATATGAAAATAGGCTATTTAGTTCTTCACGGAACTACTTGTTTAGTGTTGCCTTGGTAATCGAAATTCAATGTTTTTTTCAGACTGTCAACACGATTGTTCCTCCAAAAAAAATGTACATGAGATTAATATGTACACTTGGATGACCAGTTTCGAACGTCAAGCGATCATCATCGGATCCATTACACTTACGAGGCTATTTAATCTATGTCTACAAATTATTGGTGATAGTATTTACAATATGTACTCCTATTTAGTTGTAGTAGTGGTTAAACTAACCCAACTGGTCAATATATGTTAGTTACATGTGATTTTTGTTAAGATACTGAACGTGGTGATTGACCTTCAAATTTGCTTAGTATGATTATGTGATTGTTGATAAATGGTCAGGTTAGAGTAGATTGTGAATTTAGCTGCTTGAGTGGTTTGCGGTCAAGTTGCGAGCACCTACTCTCGTCACTGCCTGCACTAAACTTGGAGGAATTTCCTGTATTTTTGTTATCTCTTATCCTTCTAGGCTCCCCACTCCCGCATTCCTAACTGTCGTGTTCATCGAATATTGCAACATATGTGTGTTACTAAGTCTAGAGCTTCCTATCGTGGTGTGTGTAATTGTATACTGGGCATCATCTACTATTTAATGCCAGTTTTTCATTCTCGCCACGCGTAAGCTAATCAGCCCTGAAAGCACTACCCAATATAATGAAATGTCCGGGAATCTGTAATAATGTCGTTAATGCCCACCTTGGTTTATTGAAGATATGGTGCAAAGTACTGTACGTCCTGATTCAATAACATGTTTCCCTTGTTGCTCCCTTATTGACTGCAACGTTATGTTGTTTTTCGTTTCTAACGGTGGCTAGCAGTAGTGTAAAGAGGGGTGAATTCTCCATAAATGCGTGTTCGTTTAAATTATTAGGATTGTTTATTTTAGCTAAGTGTATCTCGATTGACTCCTTTATGCCGTTGGCTCTTCCTTTCGGTCCATGATATATGATTTATAAGTCGGTTTCAAAGTTTGTGAAACCGTATCCCGCGTTGAACATGCGTTTGGCACAGTTGCGCCGAGCAAATACTGACTGACGGCTTAGGATACCTCCTGTATTTGTTCCTCTGTCAATTGATCACAGGGGAAGACGTCGTGAGTGGAATCATGAACTGGGCAGTCGAACAAAGGGCTATTGTTATTTTTATGGTTGAATCCAAATTCAATCTTAAAGAGTGATTATCGACCAATTTGCATTCGACGAGGAACTGGAACATAGGGAATGTTGAAAGAAGAAGGAGGAAACGCAAAAAGGAGACCATTATGGAGGTAGAGCGTTGGGAGGCATTTCTCTAACCACTTCAACGTGTCTCCATGAAACTGTATGGGCAAACTGGGAAGATATAACTGCTCTCAGGTAGGAGAAATCCGTGTAATTTGGACCGTCGTGTAATTTGAACTGATGTTACTTTTGGTATTTGCAAGTTTGGCAACCCCTTGTCTCAGGCAAGGTCAGCAAGACAGTCTAGTGTCCCTTTCGCCCTGGGAGTTCTTCTATTTTCTGACTGAAAGTTGAGGAGTAATGAGGAAAATAAGTTTGTGACCACATTACTTGTAAGATTATACGACCGGGAAGTAGGGTATTGTCAAGTCATTATTTCAGCGAAGAGTGTGTGTTGCTTTCACAAGTACTACTGAAACATCGTGGTAAGTTCTAACATACTTTCATTTATCAATTTTAAATAATGTTCAAATTATTTGAACTTTGATTAAATATATGCATGGCGTGTAATTTGGACTGCTCGAGAGTGTGTAATTTGGTCCCTTGAAACAAATTTAATCGCTACGTTTCTTCATAGTGACCATCTCGTGGTGTGGCGGCTAGTATTATTGGCTGTCGCCCTGGAGGTCCGGGTTCGATTCCTGGCTCTGCCAAGAAATGTTAATTCTTGTGGGAGGGATGGAACGGAGTTTGATTCCCATCTTAGCTATCCTGGAAGTGGTTTTCCGTGGTCTCCCAGTTTTATACAAGACAAATGCCGGGACGGGTCGTAACTTAGAGCCACGGCCGCCTCCTTCCCAATCCCATCCCCAATTTATAAGTACATCCACTAGTACAGCCACCATAATAACACAGGTTATCACACAAACTCCACACTCACACAAGTACACGGGGCCACATGACCACAATGTCGCAAAGCCCCTGAAATAAGCAACAACAACTTTCTTCATAGTTTTATTTCTGATTCTGAAAGAAGTTGGTTTATGATCTGAAAGGGTTTTGTTGTTGTTATTGCTTATTTTGGTGGCTGCAACATCATGGTCATACAGCCCTGTGCATTTGGGTGTGTGTGCGTGTGTGGAATGTGTGTGACAACCTCTGTTATTGTGATGACGGTACAAGTGTGTGTGTATTTGTAAAATGTGAATAGGATTGGTAAGGAGGTGGCCGAGGCCTTAAGTTTGCATCCATCCCAGAATTTTCCTGGAGTAGAAGTGGGCAAACCACGGAAAACCACCTTCAGGATGGCTGAAATGGGAATCGAACCTTGACCTCCAGGGCGACAGCGAAGAATGCTAGTCACTACATTACGAGGTGGTGTTATGAGGATGATTGGATTCAGTGCGATGGATACAAAAGGTGGGCTCATGAAAATTGTACCGAAATTAACGATGAACTATATTACTATTGTGCTACATGCCAAAAGGGACAATCAGAATTCGTAATATTGTATTTTATTGTTTAGTATTGCCTAATAAATAGTTTAAATAACTTACAAGTGTTCATATTTAGCATTCCAAATTACACATCATCCTGGTCCAAGTTACACGCCATCCGGTCCGAATTACACGATATTACATTTTGTTATAAACATAAATTTTACGTTATACGCTGAGATAATATTAACATTTATTTGCACCAAATCATTTGATACATTGTACTAATTATCGTCCATAAAATTTGAGAAAGTTTAATTACGGTCAAAGAAGTTACTGACGTTTAAAGTTAAGTGGTCCAAATTACACGGACTTCCCCTATCGTAATGAGATCTTGGCACCACATATTAGGTTCTTTTGAGGTGGTATTGGGCCCACCTTCTTACTAAAGTATGATACTGCTCGTCTTCATTGAGCACCTTTGGTTGATGACTTCCTCAATACTTAACATATTTCTCAAATAAATTGGCCTGCTCAATCTCCAGACGTAATCCAATAGAGCATCAGCGGAATTCTCTAGAGATGCGAGTTTCTTCACGCCCAAATCAACCAATCACTCCCCAAGGGATTACGAGCAACTCAGTACGAGTAATGGTCATCATTAACTCAAACTGCTATTGATGAACTTCGTTTTCATCCCAGAGGTTAACACACACCACACTGATCAGCTGTTATCGACTTTTTCGCATGCGAGTAAAATTTTCTGAAAACAGTATATCAGTTAATGATGGAACAGTCTCTATTTTGTTTAGTCTTTATATTTGACTAGTTTTCACTGAATTCAGCTCAAGAGGGAGGCATTTCAGTTTCCATCCTTGCTTTTTGACATTGGTGTATTTAAGTAAAACACAATTCCATGGGTTACCAGATTATCGCTTGCAAAGTGAGTGAAGCGATCGTTAAATCCTCTTGTCTGAAGTGCTTCTATTAAGTAATTAATTTGGTCAAAGGCATAGTCATAATACAGAGCCGTTTATAACTTTGGTTTCCTGTTAATTAGAGATCCACTTACCTTGTCATGAACAGGTCAGACAGTGTTCATGATGCAATACTGACGGAAGTCAATGCTGTAGCTCTCCACTAATAAGGAAAAAGTACCAGCCGAGCAAAAGTTTATCTTCGTGAAATCTGGTATTCAGGTTTAGGTTGGTACGAAACGTGTTAATTGTAATTTCACTTGTAGCCAATGTACTGGTAAACTGCTATGGCATATAACCCTCCTCTCACTGGATAGCCGACGTCACCAGGCCACTATCGTGATCTCTACGAACAATTAGAGTTTTAACGTTTTGTCAACCACAATGTTTATCTAGGCAAATGCCTCCCAATAGGAGCAGTCCCTGTATATTATTTAATTTATGTGTATCAATTTATTTCGATGTTTGACAGAGAATTGTAGTTCTCTGTCCTTTTTCTCTGACACTTTCATAACACTGTTTGATCTAGGTATAGTTTTTGACTTGGAAAATGTCCACTAATCTTGTTAGTAGCTCTTCAACTGTGTGAGGTTTAAAGGTTAGCACATTGAGGAATCCTGTGAGTGAGACTCGGAGTGCACCTCCCACTCGAAATACCCATGAGAGGTGTACTAGGAGCTCCCATACCTGTAAATACCATCGAAAGGGAAGCAACATGGCGTACTAGAAATGAGGGGTTGAGTTTCAAACTCAGAAATTTCCAGTTTTCATGACTTTTATACAGAGACAAAAATAACTTCTCTAACAATTATTTGGACCAATAAGTGTATATTTTCTGAATTAATGTTGAAGTAAACCCTGTTGGTATGATGGAATATGCACTCAAACAATGGAGAATGCTGACTTTGATGTATTGATGAATGCAACATACTCGGTTTCATCCAAAATATTACTTGAATCATTCTAATTCGCTTTGTTTAAAATACCTCTATCACTTCCACAGTTTACATGAGTTCGACATTATCGATTTTATTCGTATGCTACGTATGCTAAGAAACGTTTTCTGACACACTGGCATGGATTCAATTCCTTCGCGTTTAACAATATATTTGGTTTGCTGTGTCTTCCATTGATGTTTTACTATTTTGTCCTTCTGTGTCCGACGAGAGTGGCGGCATTGTTTCCCAATATATAACTCTCATGATCGATTTTCTGATTAGTTTCATAAAATATCTTGTGAAATTTCATTACCTAGGACAAATTCAACAAGGATTTTGCCGTGTTTGAAGGGGGAACTCTAGGTATAATAAGTCAGCAGGTTTTAACGCTATACTACCGACAGCAGTGGCTACGCTGGCTAAAGCGCAGCATTAGGTCATGGGGCCAAGCTCTCTGCTGACTCGGTAGACGCGTGGGTTCGAGCCCCACCGTCGGCTGTCCTTGAAATGGTTTTCCGTGGTTTCTCATTTTCAACACCAGGCAAATGCTGGGACGGTACCTTCTGATAGGCCACGGCCGCTTCCTTCCACATCCTTGCCCAGTTTCATTCATCTTCATCCATACCATCTCTCATCCCGACGCGCAGGTCGCCCACGGGCGTCGAATAGAAAGACCTGCACTCGGTCTCTCAGGAGGCCACACGGAAGAAAAAAAACGCTATAATTAACCCAGTATTTATAACTCAATTTACAATAGAAGTGGAGATTGTTGTGTCTGAAACTAAACCCCTCAAATGTGAAAGTATGCAACCAGCGCGGCATGCCATATCAATCGTGAAAATAAGGCGCCTTGCAAAGCTCAAAGTCAAGTGTAGTGAAACTCTTTTTCTACACCTATATGGCATGGACAGGGCCCTGAAAAGGAGAATCTCGGAGCTTGTATTGTCTGTCTTCTTGCCCATATGATTGAACGTCAATGAATTATTGTCAGAAGTAATTGGTCCAAGCAACTGAGCAATGGCTTCTACTATTAGCACAATTGCATGATTTTCCCCTACATGAAACGTAGAAAAGTTTACGAGCATGGAACACGGTTTTAGATATTCTGCCGTAGCAGCAGTAACAGTAAACAATGAAGATTTATTGGCATTCTTCTGTTGTTGAGATTGGGTGAAAGGAGCCTAATTTCTCTCTCCTCTCGTTAGTGGCGTATGGTTTCATTTACAGCTTCCCATCAGCGAAGCCTCCGAAGACATAGGATATTACGAAATCAAACAAATCAAAGTGACTTTTTCATGATGTCACTTTCTTATCCTACAGGTCGTTTTCTTAAGTCGAAGATATTCCCCGTAAGTACACGAAGCCGTTCCTTGGATTGGACTGCTTGCTCGACCACATATGACAACTACACCTCTACAAACAAATGTGGCCTTTCTATATACAATTTGCTCTTCGTCTATTTGGTGCAGCTGCACACTCGGACCACATCTAGAGCACGAAACAGTCCTGTTCTTGATAACTGTAAACCCGGCATTCCCAGGAGCCAAATTTCAGGTGAAGATCTCAAACAATGCTACATCAATTTACATATTCATGAACATTAGACTTACATATTGTGACGAGAGTGAAGTCTGGATATCATCTGATGATGGTCAAATTTCACACATAAGGACAACTATCCTAAAGCTAAGCCCAGGGCTTCACATGATAAGTTTTGAATAACTATTTATCTTTTAGTATGATATCACGGAGTAGTATAAGTATCTATAATCTGAAGCTGTCGCAACACATCCAACATAGTTACAGATTATTTTCTGTGAGTCGGTGTTTGAAGAATAAAATATGAGATCGCGGATCTATGGATATTGTCAGTTACCACTGGAAGTATTATTATCATTATTATTGGAAGAAGTATAAAGTTTAAATCACCTAGTTCATTCTTATTAATCTAACAAATTTAAAAGGTTATGTGCAGCTTGAGTAATTTGCGAGGGTTAGTCATTTCTGTTTTAGGGGGTGGGGCAGGGAGGTATCTGCCCCTTAGTGTGGGTTACATGAGTATGTGAAAGAGGATATGAGAAATATTCACCTGAGTACTTCCTTCACATTCGCTGAGAAATGGAACCATTTAATTCACTTCATTTCAGTCATCTCACTAAAATATTGACTGGGCACTAAAAAGCAGGTTTCCGGACGGAGGCTAAAAGCTTGAGCCCCTGCTGACGACCACAGGCAAAACCAAGAGAATATTGGCCACATGTGCACAAGGTGACTCCTAAGTGTTCCGGACACCAGAAGCTAGGCCTTCATCGATAAGAAATCAGTACCCATGAGCCAACTCAGATGGTGGTGTCATGTGAAGTGCATATGCGTATTTCATACGCCTTATCTAAACTTTCAATTGGTAACATAATCGAGTGATTAGCTTAAGGATGAAGACGCTGGACATATAATCACTAGGTCAACAATCCACTCAACATTTAAATATTGTATTAATATTTTAATGTGCTATTGGAGGTTGCGTAGCGCAGTCGGCGAAGGCCCTGAATTCTAACATAAAAGGTGAGTGGGTTCGATTCCCAACCAGGTAGTAGATTTTAGAAACAAACCTACCACTTTCAGAAACGCAAATGGCTCAGGGGTTCACTCAACCTACAGAAGAAATAAGGACCAGGGTAATTCCTAGCATGGAGCTGACGACTCCATCCCATCTACAGACAATGTCACGAAGTCGACTGCTGCATGAGCCTCCATGGTCTGTACGGAGTTGTCTATGCCATTAGTAAGGAACTTAGGCAGGAATACATGCAAACGATTGATGAGAGATTCCAAAGAGTAGATGGTAAATGATTGCAGAACTTTGAAACACCGATCAGGATACAGGAATGCAATATTAGAAGTAGCGAGGGCCTGTCTTGAGACAACAGTGTGTAAAGGCAGCATAGCACTCACATCCTGTTGGAATGACGTAGTGAATGTAGAGATTTGAAGCCATTCTTTCTTCAGTGTTGCCTACACAAATTGTCTTTTTGTAGCTTTTCTGTCGGTCAACACGAGTGTGCCCAATGAATGGGCGGGGTACAAGATACAAATATATAAATACAATCCTGTAAATTATTACATGTATTAGCTAATATTCACAATTGCCCCATTGAATTGTGAATATTAACACATGTATTTTTTTCCAGGGGTGTATTTATATATCTGTATCTTATACCCCGCCCATTCATTGGGCACACTCGTATTAACCGACTGAAGAGCTACAAAACGTACATGACAGAGAGAAGTCTCTTTGTAAAAGTAAAAAGAAACACTTGCCAAAACTGGCTTAAAGCAAGGAATCCAACAGTCGGAGAACTTCATGTAGTGGAAAGGAACAAAAACAAACAAATACAGTAATAGAAGAGTCCAAAAGAAAGCAAGGGAGGAATTCGAAGATAAATTAGAAACGTTAGATTAAACGAAAGGACAAACGTTTTGAAGTGTTATAAAGAATCTTTTGACTTCTGGAGTACACTTTCAATTTATACGTATTTAATTGAAGGTAAACTACCATGTCTTGATGGATGAAGTATTTTTGCGTTCGTCTATTGGCACAGGCTAGAGTAAAATGTGGCTTTCCACCGATGTCTCAGTCTCATTCATGGAAGCTACTGAGGTATGAGTGGTGCTGAGTAATGGCCTTCAGGGCACAACTAGTGTCTGTGTGTACTGTGAATGGTAAGTATTGATATTGGCTCAGTGAGGAAAGCAATGGCTAACCATCTCGCGCCTCATTATAGTGCTTCCCTTTGATTTTTGTGGGTTTCATCCCACACAACCGATAGTGGCACAATTTGAGGATCCGAGAAAACTCTGCACTGACTGCCCAACAGACAAGTAATGCTAGAAATTGTGGAAAAAGAGAAACGAACAATGTTTAGGATAATTCAAGGAAACTCATTGTAGATGCCAGGGAAGCACTGGGAAGATGGCAAGAATAATTCGAACACATGCTCAATGTAAATGGAAACTTGTCTGGTAATGGGACAGATTTTGAGATTAAACAGGAGGAGAATGAGGACGGAAATAGAATCACGGTTGAGGAAGTAGAGAGAGTGGTATAAAGGGAAAGCAGGGATGGAAATGGATAATGAAATTGGCAAATTGGGGTAGAAACCAAGTAAGCAGTCTGGCTTGCACTGACGACTTGGTTATGACAGACTCAGTTGAAAGGTCTGAAGCCAACATGTTAGAAAATGAACAGAAATGTAAGGAAAGTTGTATGAAAATTAGCATTTTAAAAAATAAGGTGTTGTTACAAGGAACGAAATACCAAAAATTGAACACCAGGTGGAGGAACTAGATTAGCGGAGTTGGAGGATTTCTAGTACTAATGCTTGTGTATTCTTTCAGGATGGTGGTATGGGGAAAGAAATAGTGTCGACGTGCAGGAAAGCTAATGCAGTGAGTTCTCAGTTGCGATGCACAGTATTCTGCAAAAAAGAAGTGTACCAAGGATACTCTCCAATTTGGCCGACCTTGGTGTATGGAAGTAAGAGCTGGGTAAACTGATACATAACCTATAGGTAACTGATATGAGGGAAGTACGGATGATTGCTGGGACAAATCGATGGGACCAAAGGCAGGAAGGTAAGAAATGAATAATGACTAAGTAATAAACGAACACGCTAGATCACGCTGTTCATATGAGCCAACTCAGATGGTGGGTTCATGTGAAGAGCATGGGGGGAGGAGGAGTGATCACCCTAAGATGTTACTGAGCTCAGATGTAGAGGTTGAGAGAAGCAGAGATTGACCTGGGAGACGATGGTTAGATTCAGTTTTGAACGATTCCAAGTGAGAGGTGTAGAATCAAAGGAGGTCGCAGTACTAACTGCTTGCAGACATGTATGAAAATGCATTGTGGACTATAGTGTTTTGTTTGTTTTAGTTATATACAGTAAGTGTTTGAAGCCATTTTTCAGTGTTGCCTTAGTAAACAAAAGTTTGATGCTTTTCAGTCGGTCAACATGAATGTACCCAAATGAGATGGGTGATTCCCTAATCCTGAAAAAAGTACATGTATTTATTGATATTTTCATGATTAGGGAATAACTCATCTCATTTGGGTGCAATCGTGTTGACCGACTGAAAAGCATCAATCTTTTGTAAACAGTAACCTGCCCGGCTTCACCTACGGACTCTGCGAGGGATCAGTCGTCTATCATCGCAAGGACGGTGTCTGGGACCTGATCACACTTTGTGAGTAGATACAACCAGTTGCTTAACTAGGATTTGCTTCTGACGGTGGATGAGATGAGTCAAAATTACATAAGGGGCTCAGGGCTCAGGCATGATGAGACAGAATAAAGGAAAGCTAACATACGATCCCGAAGTTTCACCTCCTATCTCTATTCTTTCGTGTTTAGTTTCATTAGCATTTGATATGTTGTATCAATATGCAAATGCTCGAAAATAAACAATGTTGTTAATATATGTTTAGTGTTTTTCGCAAAATCATCAGACCCTTTCTATTCCCCGACATTGTATGAATATTAACACACCAACAACTAAAGTTTAGCTTAAACAGCAATACAAGCAAACAAAATAATGTTCACTTACCAAAATGACACTCTCCTAGATACTAACAGAATGGCAACTGACAAGTGGTGTATTCTTGTAAAGGGATAAGGAAAATGTTGCACCCCTGCCACCCATCTGGCTAACTGAACAGCTGACTAATTCGCTCATTCAGTAGGTGTTATGATAGGGAAACACTAAAAATGGTACACGAGTGGAAAGAAATCCTTTCACACACAATCCGATGTTTTGTCGTCAATCCGAAGATTGGTTTTTATCAAAATGTAAAATATTGTCACTATTCGGCTCTGGAGGAAGGGGGGAGGGGATAGTTCCCCCCTCCCCCCTTCCCACCCCCCTCCCTCCCTAGTTACGCAACTGGATACAACTGAGGAGGTCACAGGCCAACCGCCGGATCGGCTAACTTTGGCCTGAATAAGAAATGGTCAGGGAAAGGATTTCGGAAGGAAGTCTGCCAAGGACCTGTTGAAAGGCATTTGCCTGGTGGTGTAAATGGGAAACCTAAAAAACATTTCCAGAATGGCTGATGCGGGATTACAACCCACACCCTCCCGATGCCAGAGAGGCACGATGTAACGCGTTAGCGCTCTCGGCCACCACGGCTGGTTGATGGTGAGGCTAGAGGCCTATATCACGTACAACAATAAATTGAGTCCTCTACCAATGTGTTACAAACACATAAACTCGAAATGAAGACAAACTAAACAAATTTTAATTTGTAGAGTAACACATTAGAATATGCTTGAAAATAAACGCTGCTGGATGCAATCAAACCATAGATCAGTATTAGCCTAGACCAATATCTTCCTGCTAAACATTTCCTGGGATAGTTGATACCTTAGATGCGGCATGTGGACATTTAAAATCTAAATCTCTACAATTAAAGCCCTTTCGACACAATTTATTAATAATTATTGTGTTTCTTTTACCAATATACAGTAGATTTATCTTGAAAATGAAGGATAGAATCGGTGTACCAAACACTGGAGAATCCCATTTGTCGGCACGCATTTAGACAGGTTACACACACCCAAGTACACAAGGTTACATGATTAGGATGTCGCAAAGTCCATAAATCAGTGATCAACAACAAGAAATTAAAACTTGTTAACGGGGTTTCATTACTTTTCTTTGTAGTATGCGTGCACACCAGCCGTCTTCCTTAAAAACCGTCTGTTCCAGTCGTGATAATGTTGTTGTTCTTACGTCATAAAAGCAGTAATCTGTGTAAGCTGAACCGGACTGAGCGTTTCTCCTAAGAATGGTTATATTGCTTACGGAAGGTCTTCTCCTCTCCGAACTGGACCAAGCATTGCTCTTAAGACCGCTTTTCTAGCTTGCGGAAGGTCTTCTCCTCTCCGAACCGGTTCGAGCATTTCTCCTGAAACCGGTTTTCATGCTTGCGGAAGGTCTTCTCCTCTCCGAACCAGATCGAGCATTTCTCCTGAGACTGGTATTCTTGCTTGCGGAAGGTCTTCTCCTCTGTGAACTAGACCGAGAATTGCTCCTAGGACTGGTTTTCTTGCTTGCGGAAGGTCTTCCCCTCCCATGACCAAACCGAGCATTGCTCCTAAGACTGGTTTCATTGCTTGCTGAAGGTCTTCTCCTCTCCGGAGTGGACCAAACATTGCTCCTAAAACTGGTTTTGTTGCTTGCGGAAGGTCTTTTCCTCTCCGAACCGGGTCGAGCATTTGTGATGAGACTGGTTTTCGTGCTTACGGAAGGTCTTCTCCTCCCCGGGCTGGACCAAGCAATGCACCTAAGAATGGTTTTCTTGCTTGCGGAAGGTCTTCCCCTGTCCGGATCGGACCGTGTTTGCATGGAAGTGGTTCTGTCGGTACTGCAACAGTATCAAAACTTGGGTGCGCGTGGAATTTTATCTGCTAACCTGTGTTATTGTAATCGCTGTGTTAGTGGATTTGTAATTCAGGTGAGGATTGGGAAGAGGCGGCCGTGGCCTGAAGTTAGGTACTATCCCGGCATTAGCCTAGAGTAGAAATTGGAAGCCACAGAAAACTACTTCCAGGACGGTTAAGGTTGAATTGAACCCATCTGCACTCAGTTAAACCTCACGAGGTTGAGTTTTCCCCTTTCCAGCCCTCAGACCAGAATAAAGTTTCTTGGCAGAGCCGATTATACAACCCAGACCTTTAGGTGAGACACCCAAAGAATTTAGTCGCTATATTACGAAGTGGTCTCCGTACGAAGAACATGGTTCTTCTCAAACTCTATTGGAAACGGCCGTGGTCAAACAGGAAATGGGAAACTGCAGGATAACCGATAGTGGGATTCCTAGAATACCTCGCAAATTCTGGCTTTGAACGCCAACGCTAGCACTGAGTTAACCTGGTTTGATCTGCATTGAAAACGTACGCGGAAATAATAGTTGGATGTGATGACGAGCAGTAGGTGGATAATTAATGATTGTTCCAGTGCACCACTCTGCTTAGAGTGAACACGACTGACGCAGAGAAAGAAGAGACTCCAAGAGTATTTAATTTAAATGTTGGATCGTGTTGCAGTCAATCGGCAGCTCATGTTGGCCTGTGACTTGCGGCGATTCATCAAGCGAGGGCGAGAGTCGATCACCGTAACAATCGATCAATTAGGCGAGGAAAGATCCACTCTATGTCTCTCGCTTTTTTGTTCCTTTGTGTTGCTGCGCCGCTCTGACTCATGCAGTCTCCCACTCACCATTGTCTGAGCTTATCCCGCCTTTCCTCCGCCATGCCAGGGGTGGCACAATTAACAGCTGTCAGGTGAACTCGACAAGTCTTTCTTCTTTGTGTCTCACACAATCAGCTGAAACTTCTCCAACTTCAAATCTAAACGTTTCTTGACAACATGAAACAGCATCGTTACAACTCCGATCTGATAGAGAGGGGGAGGGGGAGGGGGGAGGGGAAGAAATCTTCAATTTCTCACTTTATCCTAGTTTCTTGATAGAATTTCATGAAATATCTTCTTCTGTTACCGTATATTTTAAAATTCTTACTTTTTCAATGGAAAACTATGTAAAATGTAGACTAATAACACTTTAATCACCGTAAATACTTAACGTTGTTTTGATTTCCCAGTTGTGTAGAATCTCAGGGTGAATGACAGATATTCTGAAAAACTCAATTCAGTTTTCAAGAAATTCAGGATATTTTCAGCCTTAATGTGTCTACGAAATTCGGAGAAATATGTCAGACGGAACCTTGTTGTTTTACGTGACCGTTAAACTAGCGATCATGAGTCACGGATCCTCCATTATTGCGTGGAATTCCCAACAACAGGACGTGATATTTTACTTCGAAAATCCCACATGCATTGACTAGAATCGAACCCGGTCCGCCTTGTTGAGAGGCAAGCAGCTTGACCGCCGCTCCATCACGCTCCCAGAGAAATATGTTAAAAACCTTCGTGTCCAAGGAAGTAAAAAAAGGAAAATGATGAAAGGGAATATTAAAAGTATTTTAATTTCTGTCCAAAGTGATTCATAATCAGGACATAACGCCCTTACCCTCAAAGATGAATATCCCCCACCACTCAAGATACTGTATCACCACTGTCTTGTTATGAGATTCCTTGGACAATAAGCTGTATACCAGGAGACCCATTAGTTACAGAATAACAAAATATTTTAGAGACGCCGGGGTTCCGGAAATTTGCCCCCAAGGGGATCTTTAACCTGCCAGTAAATCTACTCACACGGTTCCCTCACATTTGCGGTAATATAGTCTAAATGTGGCCGTTTGCACAGTGTTCGCTCATGATCTCGTGCCTACATCACGTGATATAGTCTAGATGTGGCAGTGTGCACAGTGTTCGCTCATGATCTCTTGCCTACATCACGTGATATAGTCTACATGTGGCTGTTTGCACAATGTTCGCTCATGACCTCTTATCAACATCACGTGATATAGTCTACATGTGGCTGCTTGCACAGTGTTCGCTCATGATCTCTTGCCTACATCACGTGATATAGTCTACATGTGGCTGCTTGCACAGTGTTCGCTCATGATCTCTTGCCTACATCACGTGATATAGTCAACGTGTGGCAATGTGCACAATGTTCGCTCATGACCTCTTATCAACATCACGTGATATAGTCTACATGTGGCTGTTTGCACAGTGTTCGCTCATGATCTCTTGCCTACATCACGTGATATAGTATACGTGTGGCAATGTGCACAATGTTCACTCATGACCTCTTATCAACATCACGTGATATAGTCTACATGTGGCAGTGCGCACAATGTTCGCTCATGACCTCTTTTCAACATCACGTGACCTTTTCACCAGCCGACATTTTTCAGCTTACGTGGCTGAACTGTATCCTGTATCATTTGTGTGTTAGTTTAAATCAGTTCCCAAGGGATAAGAATTTTGCAAGGGATCGAGTAACACCCACTTGCACACGCGCTCGCCATCAGGCGATATGCGCAAATTTTACATAGGCTAACATTAAGGTCCCTTCCGTGTGGATGCTTCATTCTGCCAGTGTTATGCAATTTCAGCAGGATCTGTCTCCGATTCTACACGTCTGCATAGTTCTTGAATGGAGCATAAGGCATTATCGACTGGCCTTCTTTTGGGTCCGATACGAATCTCATTGAGAATGTATGGGCCGAAATGAAGATGGTATTGGTGGAGACCTGACTCGACCCTAAGCCAAATACGAATGAAGCTCTCAGGGATGTATGCTTCTGTCCTAATCAATTCTATAGCCATAGCCATGTGCCTGAAAGACGGCATGCACAACGGTGGTGCGTGGTTGTCGTACAACGTGGACCACACAGCGGTCATCCACAAAAAGCCACTCACTCTCAATAATCGTATGATAAAAGTAAAGAAATTACTTGATTAGCCAATTACTTCAGGGAAGGAATAAAATAAATACTTCTCCCTACCGAGACTTCAACGTTTGACACCAGAAGTAAACCGCAGAACTCATGTATGCACCACCTTGGCTGGCAGAACCTGCACGTTCTGAAGCATTTCACATGACTGCCGGACAAGATATAGGGGATACTGTGTCCGTCTGTCCACCAGCGCTGGGTAGCGAACCACCGCACACCACCGAACCGGCGACCACAAGACCATGGGATCAGTGTAAGCACGAGGTCCTGATCTTAGGGTGCTCTGGGTTTTGCCCACTAATAAATTACACACTGTCCCCATAAAAGGGAAACATTGTCTCCACCACAAGAAAACAGAATCCATAATTAAAAATAATAATTCACATTTTATTCAATTAAAAATAGCCAAAGTAAATTGCACTTCTGCGATCCCAGCTTTATGAAAAAAGAACACTGGACTCGCCTGCTTGAAGGCATCCTATAAATTAAATATCTTAAGGATCTTCCTATATTATTAGCAATGCATTTCCAAAAAGAAGAAACATAGTCTTATTGAGTGTCTAGAAACTCTCTGGTTAATTTGACTATGTCGAATAGTACACATCATGACGAAATGAGCTCTATACAACTCGGATGCATTGGTTATCTAGTTCAATTGAAATAAAATAAATTTCCTGCAAAATTTTTCTTAAATTTTTTCGTAGATTAAGTTATTTACATATTTACACATCGGTTTATTTCACACAATTATCAATGTACTTTATTCGTCGTCATACTTGTCCATATAACAGGATCACTTCAGTAAGCATTACTCAAAATATTTCAATATGACTTCTCCTGAGAAGCATTTTCTTATTATTGAATTTTCACAAAGAATTATCACATGGAGCACTTGCCTCTGGTATTGGTCACTGAATAATGACTATATTTTAAACACTGTGAATTATAACAAAAGCCATTTAAATATTACGCTTATTTTGACGTAGCGTCATTCAACCTTCTATTATTTTATAAATGTTTCTAAAGTTATTTGCTGTGGTAGACTGTTAGTTCAAGATCAAATAGAAATTCATATTCTGAAGCTTACAACATTAGGCTAATACTGAATTGCATCTACCGCAATCTGTCCATCCACTTTATCCTCTGAGATTTACTCCTCGGGCATAACTCTTTCAATTGGGACCTAGAGTCTACATTTCATCTCTATTCTGCACATATTTTACAATATACATTAGAATATTAGCATCATTTAAATTCAACAGTAATAATCATGAATATCCACAACCTGTTTCCAGTCGACCGACCGGGTTAGGGAATGGAATGAATGAAGCCCCCATCTAACGGCGAGGATATGAACTTTGCCGGCCGCCGAAGCCTGTCGCACTCGCCAGGGGAAATTATTAAATGAATGACAGATTAAATGAAATGATAGTGGAGAGTGTTGCTGGAATGAATTTGCTGACAGGGAAAACCGGAGTACCCGGAGAAACACCTGTCTGCCTCCGTTTTGTCCAGCACAAATCTCACAAAGAGTGACCGGAATTTGAACCACGAACCCAACGGTGAGAGGCCGGCGTGGTGCCGCCTGAGCCATGGAGGCTGAGTAATAATAATAAACACCTTTATTAACAGCTCAAGGATTGATACTCCCAAACAGTAAATTCTGAACAATTATAATGTTTCCTTAACCGAACCAATAGGTGTTCCCAATTTCCATATTTTACAATGATCTTTTAAATCCATAAATAATAATTATTATCTTTCATAGAGAAATATTGTTATTAAATTTATAATGTGCCTGCATGTGATTTTTAAGTGCCTAACGGTCCTGCTGCCTCATAAAATGGGTCAATTCTCCTATTATAATAATTGCTCTCATGAACGTAATAATGGTGAAAAATGAGTACCCTGCTAATCTTCTCGCCCAACAGAAATTCATGTGCAGGGTGGAGCAAATAAAAGTGTTCCGGGGAACAGAGATCCAGGTTACAAAGGAACACATCACAGGAATGGAGATAGTTCGCTAACCTGCTTATACTCATCGCATTATGCAATGGTATAACGTCATGCCATACTTCACATGCTATTGACCGAGACTTCAAGAATTCAATATATTTTACCTTTCTGCTATATAGATTTTCTTGATATTTTGTATTGAGCTCCCTGATGATCTCTATTGCTTCAAACATAAATTTATTTTGTTACTATATCTCAATTTTCAATCATATAATATATAAAAAATGCTGGAGATCTGGACTTCCCCCATGTCCGCGAGTTGAAGTGCAATTGCTCTCCGGCAAGTCATAGCACGTCTTACGTCACACTTCCTCACGCTGAATTTAAATTTCCTCATGATAACAGCCTTGCCAGATCTCATAAGGGCACAATACAATACAATACTGGACGGATATTTTATGTTCCGGAACTTAAGACGCAACAAGTCCTGCCCTGAGGCCATACAGGCAATGCCATGTTACATGTCCTATCTTCCGACCTGCATGTGTTGCGGGCTACTCTACAATCCGGAGACGCTCATTTTCTGAATCGGTGTCTGTACATCTTAAATGAGAACTTTCAACAGGTACAGCTCGACATATGCCCTCATTATAGATAAATGTACAGTACTAATAACATTGAGCAGACATGGATCGCTGGAAGTTACGGGATGAAATGACTACACTTCCAGAGTTTCCACAATATGAATCCACATTTACGTGGGTCTGTTAAACCCTGGACAGCAGAGGCACGCTGCACCACACATAAGACGATGTTGTAGTTGTTATTTTTGTGCCATTTGAGGGCTTGAACTTCGTGGTCAACAGCCCCATGTATTAGAGTTTGCGTAGAATTTGTCTGATAATGTGCGCGTGCTTTCTGTAGGAGTTATCAATAAAATTGTCTTTCTTTGATTAGGTGAAGACACTTTTTAGCCCAATTTCATTAGGTGGGCTAACTATATTTATAACACACATCTCCTGAACAAATACATGTTATACCTGTATCTTAATTATACCGACAAAAATATCAGGGACGCTCTGCGTGTTATGTAAAAGAAGATGCGGCAATCGGATTGGCGGAGAAAATGTTTCCCTTCGAGAAAATGAAGTTACTATGTTAATTCCGGGCGCGCGATTCAAATTGACGGGTTCGCCGTATGAGCCAGAGTGTAAGCCGAGGTGAACGAGGAAACTTGCGCATTCCCGCCAGCATATCTCTGTCTCCTTCTATCCCACTCCTTCTCCTTGCTTGAAGCACAGCAGTGGCCAGCGGCTTGCTCTCTGGCTCAGCAAATACGGCGATTTCGTCGATTTCAATCGCGCGCCCGGAAGTAACAAAGTAACCTCATTTTCTCGAAGGAAAAAATTTTCTCCGCCAATCCGATTGCGGCATCGTCTTTTAAAAAACACGCAGAGCGTCCGTGATTTTTTGTCGGTATAATTAAGATACACCCTGTATATGTGTCCATATTATTATTATTATTGATACGTGCAAGGGCACGTCTCCACCATTTCAAACATGTATTTTATCATGGATGCTGTTCTTGAAGTTTTGAATCGTCCGCTTCGTCGCTCAGTACCGCCTGTGACCTCAAGATGCTAGCTGCAGTCGGACTTTGGAAAGATTCAAATAGTTCCTGTTTCTCCCCAATAGGTGGTGTGGGCTACGCCTTATAAAACTCTTAATACGCATGACATAATTGAAAGACAATTACATTCTTCATCTTAAAACAAATGCCGGGGTATTCATGATACCGCCAAATTATGAACTTATTTATGACATTGTTGTTTTGAGGTGTCACTCCGTGATTGGACAATATTATTTACATGAAGACAGTTCGGCAAATGACGAGCGTTGCTCCGCCATTTTGGTGGAATCCATTAGCTGTCGCCAAGAGAAACAAGAAGGACTGGTCGTGAAAGGTGTCTCCGCTGATGGGGGGGGGGGGGCGGTTGCCTCCCCCATCCTCTTCGAAATGTAAATATATTCAAGAGAAGATATGAATGCCAATTCTACTTGGAAATTGCCTGTGATCTTCAGGTTGTGAATTTCATCGTTTAGACGTGTGAAATGTGATTGCATCTCGACGCGTAACTTCGCTTGTGATCTAAACGAAGCATGTGCTGGGCGGGCTTCTTCAGGGCAATCTAGTGCCATATTTTGTTTTATTTGGAACGTGTTAGTTTTTTGTTTTCATTGTGTCTCCGCTGTGGAGTTTTAAGGTACGTTTTTTATTTAATTTATCTAATTATTTTATTTTGGGAGCTCCAATTTTGGACCTCGTATGAATGTTTGATCTTCTGTTTTGTTTTATTTTATAGGCCTAATTTTGTTTCTGTTTAATTACGTTTCCTAAATCATTTGAACCTTGTTATTTTTCGTCGTACCTCCTGGAGACACATTTCTAGTTTATTTCGCGTTTAAATTATTATTTATTTTCTTTTGCCAATCTTATGATTGATATAGTATTCAAATTAATTTATTCATGATCCGTGCCCTTTACACTTGTAATAGTTTTTAAATGTAATTGTTTTCCGCCGTTCATTTCCTTACGCTGATGATAAAATTTATTTTATTAATTGTTTGCCGTAATTTCGATCTGGCATGTTTTTGTGTGGCCATGTTGTTTACCGTGATGCATTGTGGTCTCGTGGTGAGTCCATTGGCGCGGGTCTCAAAGGCGGTCGTGTTGTGTGTTAGCTTAATCCCTTTTTTTAATGTAATCTTGATGTTAATTTTGTGATTTTTGGTAAATGTCCTTGTGTTTTCCGGCTTCGTGCTTATCATTTATTTATTTTCTGTCCCGTTTAATTTTTTTAATTAAAATTTAATTTAATTTCAATCCTTATTTATTGGCGTGGCCTCAACATCTGCATGTCGGATCGTGATTGCATTTCCTTGCAATTGATCAAGCCCTTTCTCATTGTGTTGTGCATGTAATTTTTATTTTAACCTTTGGGCTTTAACATTTTTATTTTAAATTAAGTCTTTCCTCTTCTTGGCTTTGCAAGCAAGCATGTTAGGCGCTATCTGGCCTTCTTGTAAATTTGTGTTGGTTGATGCATGTTCAGTTTATGGTGAAGGTCTTCTTTAAATTTTTAATATTAAACCTTTTACTATCCATTTTTAATTCTTTTGTTGTGGCATTATTTCACCGACGGAAGTTCCGTTGGTTTTTGGGGGGTGTTTGTACGATAGCCTGTGTGTGTTGTCCCCTTCTCCATCTTCCTTCCACCCCTTTTGGAGCTCTTCTGTTGGGATTTGTCTTCTGGAGGTGATTTTGCTGCGGAAGTGACCCGGACCTCTGAATACAGGTAAGTTGGCCCATCCACGCTCCCCGTTCTCGTCTCATTCTGGTGAAGCAGAGCGTTGGTTATCGAGTTACCGACGTGCTGCTGGCCAGTGCCGTTAATGTGGGGTAGCATTTTGGTAGCAGATCCTGCTCATGTTCACTTCCGTAACTACCCCCTCCCCAGTACCCACAGGCTGTTTTATGGATCCCTCTAATGCTGATGGGTCAGTTGTTGGTGTGATTTTGTCAGGCCAGTGCACTTGATGTTGTGCAAAGCTAATCCTTGTCGTTTGTTTTGTTTCATGGTTGCCTCTGAATGTACATGTGGAATGCTGTATGTAACCTGTTCTAAACGAGGCGTTTACTCCTGTATTTTACCCTGTTGGTGTGCAACATTCCAACTTAAGAAGCAGCCCGGTGAGTGACTGACATGTGTTCTTGGCATGGGAAATGGGATTTCTTAATGTTCTGATAGCCTATATGCTGCGTGTGAAGGCATCCTGGAGCCCCGTCGGAAGCTGGTAGCCTGATGTTTTGTGCCTATTTTTGTAAATTAGCTCCCTGTTCTCGAGCCAAGCTGGTGGTGACGTGTGCAGTTCTGGACAGCATGGTGCATGATTTTGTGTAGTAGGGTGGCTGTGTTCGAGTGTCAGCCTAATCTTTGGTGATGGTAATTGCTGGTTGTGGTACTGTTGTGAAAGTGTAAACTGTCCTTGTAAGTCCTGAAATTTTGTTTTCTTTCTATATTGGCTGTCTGCATTCTGTGTTTTCCAAAATGGCCGACAACAATAGTGTTTTCAATTTAATTGACTTAAGCGATAACCTTGTGAATTTAGAGAGTTCTTCTGGGGTTGAACGTGAATCACCTATGTTTACTAGGTCTGAGGTTTTGGGATCGATTACCAGTAGTAGTTTGCCTGCCCCTCTGTTGCCTGGCGCTGGCTCGTCCATACCACTTAATCCTGCATACGGTCATTCTTCCCATGTTAGGTCAAGTAGTGATTTCCTGGGTCCTGCCGACCCATTGCATCCCAGTTCTTTCTCTAGTAATATTAATGTTTTGTCGCCTGTAGAGGGTGTGCGAGCGGGCTACCCTGGTAACAATGTCTCTATTCCTAATGCTACGTTCTCGCCTACCGTTAATTATGGGTCGATTCCTCATCCTATTTCTGGTTTCTTAACTAAATTAAAGCATTTCAACCTTGATGACGTTACCCAAGTGGTACAATTTTTAAAGCAAGTGGTCGAGTTGGGCAACAATGCCTCGATTTTTGGGATGTCGGAAGTTCAGATTTTCCAACTTTTGTATCCAGTTGCATCCGGTATGCTGCGCGATAAGCTTGTTGAAGCTATCCACCTCCGCATGTCCTTAGCCATGTTTATTAGGGAAGTGTTGTGGTTTTTTGTCCCTGCGAGCGCCCTAAGTGCTCTCGAGCAAAAGTTCCTTTATCGTGTCCAAAGGCTGGACGAGTCCCTTAGCGACTATGTCAGCGACATTAAGGTGTATGCCCAGGTTTTTGCATCCCCTTTAACAGAGCGACAGTTGGTGTCATCAATTGTGAATGGGTTTTCGCCTCAATATAGGTCATACATGACTATGTGTACCAGGCCTTCGTCATTCGTCGAGCTGAAACAGGTCGTTATAGAGGCTATGGCTGTGAAGCATGCAGATTCCCTTCGTGTAGCTAATGTTCCTCCTCCTTCCTTGATGTCTTGTCCCCCTCCTTCCTTGATGTCTCGTCCCCCACCTAAGGTTATGTTTCATCCTCGACCTAATATTAAGTGCCACTCGTGCGGTGGAGTGGGACATGTCAAGAAGGTGTGTCCGAGTAACCAGGCTGTGTATCGCCAATGACGGAACGTTGAGGAGACCAATTCGGGTGTTACTTCCAAGGATATTTCTGTGTGTAAGAATTTGGGAAAACCCTGTGAAGTTTCTGGTCGCCCTAACAATGATAGTCTTGATAGCTCGTTGAAAGCTAAATCTTTATGTGCTAATTCTGCTTATGTCGCTGGCCTACCTAACCTGTCGGTGAGCAATGGCGTGGCAAGTCGGCCTAATTCTGAACGTTGTGTGAAACCTGTGGTGCGGGTGTCCTCGTCACCTACTTGTAATCGTGTTAGAGTGAGTAATGATTTTGGAATTTCTCCTGTGGCTAAAGGAATATCCCCGTTTATTGAAATTTGTGTCAATGACGAGCCCGTTTCTGCGTTGCTTGATTCTGGTAGTGTCGAATCCTTTATAAGCGAGGACTGGTTTTTATCTATGAAGAGTGTTTGCAAATTTCCTCAGTTAGAGCCTAACAATGAATCTTTTATTTCGGCAAATTGTTCAAACTTAAGTATTTTGGGTAGTATGACAGTCAAAATTCATATTCTAAATTTTTCTTGGAAATTTAAATTTTTGGTTGCCAGAAATCTTTCTTGTGCTGTGGTCATTGGAGCTAATTTCATGTCAAAGGTTGGTATGCTTCTTGATTTTGGTGCTCGCAACTTATGGTTTAAGTTTAATCCACAGAGTAAATTATCATTTAACCCGCTTTTATCTTCTCATGCTGTCAATTCCGTTAGTGAACCTATGACTATTGAGGATCTCGATCTGGAAAATTTAACGAGTCTTCAAAAGGATGCCATTAAGAGGTTATGTCAGGAGTATGGCGATGTATTTACTGACAAGCTGGGTGTAACCCATTTGATGGAGTACAAGAATGAGCTAACCGATTCTGTGCCGGTGCGTTCCAGCCCGTATCGCCTTGCCCCGCCCAAGATGGCTGAACTTCGTAAGATTATCGATAAGATGTTAGAAGAAGGTGTAATCCAACCCTCTATCTCTGCCTACTCATCCCCTGTATTTCTTGTGCCTAAACCTAACGGTGGTTTTCGGCCGGTGGTCGACTATAGGGCTCTTAATCAAAAGGTTGTTTTGCAGTCCATTCCTTTGCCGGACCTTCACACATGTTTTAGTTGGTTTCGCAACGCGAAGGTGTTCACGATCCTCGATTTAAAATCTTCCTACTTCCAAATCCCCCTCTCTCCTGAATCCAGGCACGTTACTGCTTTTTCCACTGACTGGAACCTGTTTGAGTATGCCCGTGTCCCGTTTGGCCTATCCACCGGAGCCGCTGTGTTGAGCAGACTTCTGGACAAGGTATTTTCAGAAATTAAATTCAAGTTTGTGTACCACTACCTTGACGATGTGGTGATCTATTCCGAGTCCTTCGAGGAACACGTTGATCATCTGAAAATTGTTCTTGATCGGTTGCGTGACGCTGGACTTACCGTCAAATTGTCCAAGGTTTCCTTTGCCAAGCCCAAAATTTCCTTCTTGGGACATATTGTTTCTGAATCTGGTATCTCAGTGGACCAGTCTCGTACGCAGGCCATCAGAGATTTTAAACCACCCAAGAACGCCAAGGGTGTTGCTCGTTACATTGGTATGGTCAACTTCTTCCGTAAGTTTATCAGTAACTTTGCCGACCGTGCTGCTCCTCTAAATCAATTACGCAAAAAGGCTGTGAAGTTTGAGTGGGGTCCCTCTCAGCAAGCAGCCTTCGAAGATCTTAAGCTTGCGCTCTCTAACGCCCATGTGTTAGCCATTCCGGATTTTGGGAAGCAGTTCATTGTGCAGACGGGTGCGTCTGGTCGGGGTGTTGGTTGTGTTCTTCTGCAGGAATCTGATCTGGGTAGGCAACCCATTGCATACGCTTCTCGTACCTTAACGGACGCAGAGAGGAAGTATTCCATTTACGAACTTGAGGGTTTAGCTGTGTTGTTCGCTCTAGAAAAATTCCGTATGTATCTTGAGCACACCAAGTTTCTCCTTGAGACCGATAACCAAGCCTTGAGCTGGGTCTTAGGGAAACCCCGCAAAACTGGGAGAATTGCTAGGTGGGCAACTAGGATTCTGTCGTTCCAGTTCACTGTCCAACATATTCGTGGGTCCGAAAATGCGGTAGCTGATTCTTTAAGCCGCATGTACGAGGAAACAGCTGAGGAGGATGTTCAGGAATGTGAACCCGTAAACCTTATATCTGCTGTAAATTGGGTCAATGCCGTTCTTAGCAATTCCCCTGTGCTTTTTGAGGATGTGAGACGATTCCAGAAGGAAGACCCCTCCTTATCTAGCCTTATTGACCGAATCAATTCTGGTGAAGTGATCAAGCCCTACTCTCTGAAGGACGGTGTATTGTGTTGTTCGTCTCGTCATGACCGCCTACCTAAAATTGTGCTCCCGTCGGTCCTCATTCCGGAAATCTTTCGTTACTATCATGAATCCCCTATTGGTGGTCACCTAGGAGTATTCAAGACCCGAGCTAAAATCAGACAGTTTTTCATTTGGCAAGGTATGGATGGCGACATCAGGAGGCTCATTAGGAATTGTGCTGCTTGCAGTATTAGCAAACCTCCGGTTTCTACTAAGGTTGGCCTGTTGTCATCTGAACCGGCATCTAGACCCATGGAGAGGCTTTTTATCGACCATGTTGGACCGTTCCCTCGCTCTGGTCGGGGAAACCAATTTGCGCTTGTTTGCACTGACGGTTTCTCCCGGTTTAGTTGGATTTTCCCCACCAGACAGGCTACGACCAGTTCCGTCATAAAGTGTCTTAATTCCATCTTCTCGTCTTTTGGGCCGTGTCAGTATCAGGTGTCAGATAATGCCAAGTGCTTTGTATCTCATCAGTTCCGTCAATTCTTATTTGATTATGCTATTTCGCATGTAACCACCACTCCCTATTTTCCTAACCCGTCTCTCGCTGAGCGAGTCAATCGTAATCTCCGTTCTGCTCTGATTGCTTTCCACCACGACGACCATTCCAAGTGGGATTCTAATTTGCATTGGCTCAATTTTGCTTTCAACACCGCCGTGCATGAGAGCACGCAAGCTACCCCTTTTTCGCTAATGTTTTCCTTTGTGACTAATTCTCCGTTGTCCAACCTGTGGAACCTGCACGATCTCCTTCCTGACAGTTTCACGCCCGAGGATATGAGGGCGAAATTCGACAAGGCTAGAGAGAATATTAAGGTATCCCATGACCAACTTGCCAGGCGACACAATGCATGTCGCAGGCCGGCTGATTTAGAAATTGGAGATGTTGTATACGTCCGCAATTTCGAGCCCAAGGGCGTCAGTAATCTTGTCTCAAGCAAGTTAACCCCTCGTTTTAAAGGCCCATGTTATGTAGAGGCATTCTTGACTCCTGTTACTCTTCTTGTTCGAAACCCTAAGGCCAACAAAATTTCTAGAGTGCATCTATCACACATTAAGCGAGGTGGAGAGGTGTCTAATGAGGAAATGCTACCGTAAATTTTGTAAAACAAATTTTGTATAATGTAGAGTATCCCTAAAATTCAGTGAAGCCTTCTGGTATCTGTTCCTTGTGGAATTTTGAATTTAATTGGGTTTGCAAACTCTGATGGGATACAAAATGTAAATGTTGGGAAGTTCCCATTGTAATGGTAAATTGTAAAAGTGTACCTAATTTTGATGTTTCATAGGAGATGCTAATATATAAGTTGGGCTCGGTGGGAGACCTAACTCATGGTAACCTTGTATTCCTGTTCCCTTTCGGAATTTTAGTGGTCATTCCTCTACCGTAGTTCCTTCTAAATGTATAGTCGTCTAACTCTTGTAATCTTGTAATGTATTTCGAATCTGTAAAAAGGTAAACTTGTTAATGAAATTTTGTAAGCACGGATCTAGGGCATGGTCAGAAATATTTTCTTCATTTAAATTCAACTTTGTTTCTCCTTGTAAAATGTAGTAAGAAATTGTAAATTCTGTAAACCTTTTTGAAATTAGATTAACTTTTATTTTTGTACATGGCTGCCCACGCGTCGAATCATATCTTGCACATTGCTTCCACCTACTGCGTCTAAAACGACCTACATTGGACTTGTTGAAAATGTATCTAACGTGTCTCGGACTCTGAAAGCACTGCTGGTGCTGGTGTACTGCGTTTCTGAGGATTTTTGGACACAGTGATGCTGTTGACTAAGTGGTTTGCGAGGTGATCAATTATCCCATCACTGATAATTTGACCCTGCATTCTTCCTAACCAAAACGATGCGGTTTCATCCATCAATTGGAGTTAACAGGTGAACATTATCTTCGGGAAACATCTCTGGTGAATCGACAAGTTAAGGAGTACTGTCTATGCCTTGGCATATTCGTGAACGGTGTTCACGCTTAAGGGAGGGAGACTGATACGTGCAAGGGCAGGTCTCCACCATTTCAAACATGTATTTTATCATGGATGCTGTTCTTGAAGTTTTGAATCGTCCGCTTCGTCGCTCAGTACCGCCTGTGACCTCAAGATGGTAGCTGCAGTCGGACTTTGGAAAGATTCAAATAGTTCCTGTTTCTCCCCAATAGGTGGTGTGGGCTACGCCTTATTAAACTCTTAATACGCATGACATAATTGAAAGACAATTACATTCTTCATCTTAAAACAAATGCCGGGGTATTCATGATACCGCCAAATTATGAACTTATTTATGACATTGTTGTTTTGAGGTGTCACTCCGTGATTGGACAATATTATTTACATGAAGACAGTTCGGCAAATGACGAGCGTTGCTCCGCCATTTTGGTGGAATCCATTAGCTGTCGCCAAGAGAAACAAGAAGGACTGGTCGTGAAAGGTGTCTCCGCTGATGGGGGGCGGTTGCCTCCCCCATCCTCTTCGAAATATAAATACATTCAAGAGAAGATATGAATGCCAATTCTACTTGGAAATTGCCTGTGATCTTCAGGTTGTGAATTTCATCGTTTAGACGTGTGAAATGTGATTGCATCTCGACGCGTAACTTCGCTTGTGATCTAAACGAAGCATGTGCTGGGCGGGCTTCTTCAGGGCAATCTAGTGCCATATTTTGTTTTATTTGGAACGTGTTAGTTTTTTGTTTTCATTGTGTCTCCGCTGTGGAGTTTTAAGGTACGTTTTTTAATTTAATTTATCTAATTATTTTATTTTGGGAGCTCCAATTTTGGACCTCGTATGAATGTTTGATCTTCTGTTTTGTTTTATTTTATAGGCCTAATTTTGTTTCTGTTTAATTACGTTTCCTAAATCATTTGAACCTTGTTATTTTTCGTCGTACCTCCTGGAGACACATTTCTAGTTTATTTCGCGTTTAAATTATTATTTATTTTCTTTTGCCAATCTTATGATTGATATAGTATTCAAATTAATTTATTCATGATCCGTGCCCTTTACACTTGTAATAGTTTTTAAATGTAATTGTTTTCCGCCGTTCATTTCCTTACGCTGATGATAAAATTTATTTTATTAATTGTTTGTCGTAATTTCGATCTGGCATGTTTTTGTGTGGCCATGTTGTTTACCGTGATGCATTGTGGTCTCGTGGTGAGTCCATTGGCGCGGGTCTCAAAGGCGGTCGTGTTGTGTGTTAGCTTAATCCCTTTTTTTAATGTAATCTTGTTGATGTTAATTTTGTGATTTTTGGTAAATGTCCTTGTGTTTTCCGGCTTCGTGCTTATCATTTATTTATTTTCTGTCCCGTTTAATTTTTTTAATTAAAATTTAATTTAATTTCAATCCTTATTTTTTGGCGTGGCCTCAACATCTGCATGTCGGATCGTGATTGCATTTCCTTGCAATTGATCAAGCCCTTTCTCATTGTGTTGTGCATGTAATTTTTATTTTAACCTTTGGGCTTTAACATTTTTATTTTAAATTAAGTCTTTCCCCTTCTTGGCTTTGCAAGCAAGCATGTTAGGCGCTATCTGGCCTTCTTGTAAATTTGTGTTGGTTGATGCATGTTCAGTTTATGGTGAAGGTCTTCTTTAAATTTTTAATACACACATCAAAAAAAGTTTTGCATCACCTCGGTTCCAAGAGTTCCGGAACCGTTAAATACAAAGGGAATAGAGATCAACACAAACAACATTTCAGCTCGTTTTATTGCTCATGAGACCCACACATTGCATGTTGTACCATCATACAGCTAGACTTTCAGCATTTGTGGTCCAGATTGCAGTACACACCACTACCTCTAATACCCAGTAGCACGTCCTCTTGCATTGATGCATGCCTGTATTCGCCGTGGCATACTATCCACAAGTTCATCAAGACACTGTTGGTCCAAATTGTCCCACTCCTCAACGACAATTCGGCGTAAATCTCTCAGAGTGGTTGGTGGGTCAAGACGTCCATAAACAGCCCTTTTCAACATATCCCAGGCATGTTCGATAGGGTTCATGTCTGGCGAACATGCTGGCCACTGTAGTCGAGCGATGTCGTTATCTTGAAGGAACGCATTCACAAGATGTGCACGATGAGGTCGAGAATCGTCGTCCATGAAGACAAATGCCTCTCCAATATTCTGCCGATATGGTTGCACTATGGGTCGGAGGATGTCATTCAGGTATCGTAAAGCCGTTTTGGAGCCTTCCATGACCACCAGTGGCGTACGTCGGCCCCACATAATGCCACCCCAAAACATCAGGGAACCACCACCTTGCTGCACTCGCTGGACAGTGTGTCTAAGACGTTCAGCCTGACCAGGGTGCCTCCAAACACGTCTCCGACGATTGTCTGGTTGAAGGCATATGCGACACTCATCGGTGAAGAGAACGTGATGCCAATTCCGTGGGGTCCATTCAGCATGTTGTTGGGCCCATCTGTACCGCGCTGCATGGTGTCGGGGTTGCAAAGCTGGACCTCGCCATGGACGTCGGGAGTGAAGTTGCGCATCATGCAGCCTATTGCACACAGTTTGAGTTGAAATACGACGTCCTGTGGCTGAACGAAACGCATTATTCAACATGGTGGCATTGCTGTCAGGGTTCCTCCGAGCGGCAATCCGTAAGTAGCGGTCATCCACTACAGTAGTAGCCCTTGGGCGGCCTGAGCGAGGCCTGTCATCGACAGTTCCTGTATCTCTGTACCTCCTCCATGTCCGAACAACATCGCTTTGGTTCACTCTGAGACGCCTGGAAACTTCCCTTGTTGAGAGCCCTCCTTGACACAAAGTAACAATGCGGACGCGATCGAACTGCGGTATTGACCTTCTAGGCATGGTAGAACTACAGACAACATGAGCAGCGTACCTTCGTCCTGGTGGAATGACTGGAACTGATCGGCTGTCGTACCCCCTCCGTCTAATAGGCCCTGCTCATGCATGGTTGTTTACATCTTTGAGCAGTTTTAGTGACATCTATGAACAGTCAAAGGGACTGTATCTTGGATACAATATACACAGTCAACGTCTATATGCCGGAGATCTGGGAACCGAGGTGATGCAAAACTTTTTTTGATGTGTGTATTAAACCTTTTACTATCCATTTTTAATTCTTTTGTTGTGGCATTATTTCACCGACGGAAGTTCCGTTGGTTTTTGGGGGGTGTTTGTACGATAGCCTGTGTGTGTTGTCCCCTTCTCCATCTTCCTTCCACCCCTTTTGGAGCTCTTCTGTTGGGATTTGTCTTCTGGAGGTGATTTTGCTGCGGAAGTGACCCGGACCTCTGAATACGCTCCCCGTTCTCGTCTCATTCTGGTGAAGCAGAGCGTTGGTTATCGAGTTACCGACGTGCTGCTGGCCAGTGCCGTTAATGTGGGGTAGCAATTATTATTATTATTATTATTATTATTATTATTATTATTATTATTATTATTATTATTATTTTCTCCCTTTAATCAGTGAATAATATAAATACTAAAATGCGTAGACATTATGAAGATGGTTTTAAATATTATCCGCGTTAACTGATATTAATCTCTAATTATAAATGCTGCCTTGCCAAACACTAGAAGGTAGTGTACTAATTACATTTCATGTTTCGTTATACCAATGATAGCTTCTTCAGCGTGAAAAAAATCTTAGAAACTATATTAACAAAAACAAAACAAAAACAATGGATATCCTTACAAAAAGTCATTAATTTAAATAAATGAAAAGTCACAAAATAGAATTAATGAATACATACTTGATATAACCAATTAACCTCGACTAAACCAAAGGATTTTTACTTGCAGCTCTATATAAATTAGATGTCCAATTGGTTAATGTGTACAAAGGTTAGGTGATTTTCAGTCGGTCAAGACGAATGTACCCAAATGAGTTGGGTTATACCGTAATCCTGAAATAAATCCACATCTTATCTAGACATGGCAACCCACTACAGGTACACCTGCACCTGGTATACACAGCACGTAGGAATACAGGGAGGGGGAAACAGCCCAGCGAGATAGCAGACCAGTCAGTCGAGTGTTACAAGTGTCCAAGTGAACTGATCTCTGCCAGACCACGCAAGACCCTAACCAGATAAGTAGCCTGTACAATACAGCACAATCAGAATTGATCATTCACAACAACCACATATTACTCCAAACAGGCAAATTCCGGAGGTCAATCACCACTTCCAGTATCTCACCAAATCATCACATAGACTACAACCAACAAATACCGACGAGTTGCATTACCAATAACGTAACTAAACAAGTGTACATATTGTAAACATTTTCACCCGTATTTTCAGACATAGATTTTATAACCTAAGTGTAATGGATCTGATGATGATCGCTTGACGATCGAAACTGGTCATCAAAGTAAATTTATTAATCTCATGTAATTTTTTTCAGGATTAGGGAATAACCCAACTCATTTGGGTACAATCGTGTTGACCGACTGAAAAGTACCAAACTTTTGTTTACTAAGGCAACACTGAAAAATGGCTTCAAACACCATGATGGTTAATGTATTTCGTATTATAGCTCAATTACCCCAGTATATTATATGCTCATAGGTTGTACGAAATAAACGTATATTAAACGTTGCTGAAAGTCTTGGGTTGCTGTTCCCAGCCAGGTACAAGAATATGGTACAATGCGTCAAAATTCCTCAATAGATAAAATTATTTAACCTTGAATAGTCCAGCTGAAAATCATCTATCGTTTGTACATACAGTACATATCAATCAGAAGGTTGAAGAACGTAACAATTGTTGAATGGTAAAACCAACTATAAAATGCGTAAACATTGACCATTATGGCAATGGTAATAATTAATAACCGTGTTGACTGATATTCTCTTATTAAAACCGCCTAGTCAAACACTAAAGAAACGTTTAATTACATTATTAAACGTACATGTTTCGGTATTTCATTGATACCTTCCTCAGCGTGATTGATATTAAATCTTAAACCTAGTTAACAAAGCCAAAAAGAAATGGATATCCTTACAAAAATTGGCTATATAATATACATAGTCCGACAAACAAGTTGAAACGGGTTAACTGGCCCTCACTGTTGGGGTGTACAAATGTAATGTTTACTCTGACTAAGACATGTTGTATTAATGGGCGCCAAGACCTCAACGCTATGTTGAAATCTAAATTTATATTTAACAACACCTTCAACACCTTCAAGATTCTTTACACTTAGATCGTGGTATGATTTGATCATTAACCCAACTAACAATTGTATCAGGAGAAGGAATTTGGCCTATATCTAATGCTACCTACTGAAAGCAAAGATTGCATGGTTAAAAGAAATGAATTTATTATATAAAACAAGTATGGCAAAATTAATAATAATAATAATAATATATTTTAAATTTAAATTGGAGCGTTGCGATCTGAATATTACCGCTAGAGAATTACGTGAAAACGGAGTCGGATGAATTACTGATTTTACTATTATTCCCAAGCTATGAAGTTACTGAAATACTGAATATGAAACAAAGAAACGAGAGATTATGTAGTTCTGAGTCATTCGCGCTTACCATTGGAAATTGCCGTAGCATTTCCCTCGTACTGGATGTTGAAGAGAGCTTCCCACAGCCTTCAGACGTCGTCATCTTCTTCGTTAGTTGAAGAGATACTTGTAGAAATGTTATATTATGGTCCGGTCACACCGGAACCAACACTCGAGCAACCACAACGGTCAAGTTTTACAAAGACAATCGCCCTGCCTCCTCGGCGCGCAAACCATATATGCACTCCTCGCCTCCCCTCTCTGGTGCCGTCTTCTTCTCGCCCGCTCTCCACTGATTGGCTGAGCCACCACGCGATACTCCCCTCCTCCGGGTCATTACACTCGGCGCGGCGATGATGTCGATTACCGGTCCAGGCCATTTCGCATTTTCTTGAAGCAGCAACCCCGCTTGCGTCACGCTTCTCGACAAGAATAAGCCTGTAGCCGAATTCCCAGTGACTCATCTCTCTCACAATACCCTAACTGACAAAACACCGTAAAATTCCGTAATCATATAATTTTCCGCGATAATGCTGTTCGTAATAATTCGCTTGATAGTGTTTTCTATAACATCGAAAACCTATCTGTATACTTATAATCTTATAAAAAACTCTCCAGAAAAATAACCTTAATAATAATAATAAGTTACATGAAAACTTCTCTTGGCTGAACAATTTGCCGCGTAAATAAATATAGAATGGCTTCCCACTGACTTATGTCAGTGGCGTAAAATACCCTCGAAAAACACGTTACATATTCGCCTCGGATCATCGGATGATTTACCGTGACGACGGTCCATCATGCGATTATCCCAGACACGTTAATAAATCCCCATCCAAAATACATATTACATAAATCAAATCACCCTAAATTACATATATATACACTCATAATTTTCTTTACGCACTTTGCGTCAAAGTCCGTTGTCAGTTTGGATTGCCCTGTGCAATCAGTCCAATGTTTTTCACTTAGATTAATGTTCCACGGATATTTCCGCCTCTCAAAGATCTCTATATTGGGAAAGATATACATAAATAATGTGTGAGCACTGTGTATATAGGATGTCACATCACACGCATCAAAGGTGTTCTGATATATATATCACCACAGAACTTCCTAATTTCACTGGAGGTCGCATCCATCTGGTGAAACTTAGTCTCACTGATCTCACTGAGCACACGATCACACTATAGTGGCAGCGCAGCGTGACCATAATACTTAATCTCTCTGTATTTTAGACACAATTAATATTGACTCCTGAAAATAAAAACAGTAAGTGCGCATTACATATAACACCAAATATTTCTGTGCCGTAATCGCCCTGTCTTCTTAAGTTCCCGTAGACCAAATTCTACAAATACTAGTTCACAACTCAGACCAGTTCTCCTCACTCAAATAATACCTTTGTACTAATTACCTTAAATTACACACTTACAACTCTTACATGGCGAGGCCGTAAACAGAAATCACGTGTGCTGTTATGTATGAGTTTCATGAAGGACTGTCTCGCCTTCTGGTGGCCCATCTTTTGTCTCTTGGACGCCTTAAGCAAAAATACCCTGTTCAAGCGCTCACCCATCTGTAGGAGACAAATGGGAATTCACCAGCGCTACCAAATTCTGGCCTTGGTGTATCGAGACATTATAGTGCTTAAGAGCATCCGACAATCCCGTCATATTTCCCTGTACCTTAAAAACTCTCAATTACATACATACTACCCCCCTGTGTGACTTCTGATACGCCTGCCTGGAAGACCAGATCTTCCCCGCACCAAATACCACACTTACTCATTTGATAGGCTGGCTCGCCTGCTAAACACACTTACTTTATGACACATACTTTCGTAGACTATGTATATTATACGTCCCGTATAATCTGTTTCCCTTACTATCCTCCAGCACATATGCTGTTTTGCCAATACGTTTGGAAACTGTAAATGGGCCCTCGTAGAGATAAAAGAACGTGGACATGACTTTCTCTAGCTTATTTGACTGTTTCGGCACTCTAAGTAAGACTCTGTCTCCCGGCTCGAACAGGTCAAATTTAGTTTCTTTTTGTTGGCGAATTCTCTTTTGTGCTGACATAGATAAATTCTGTTTCGCCAACTGGACAATGTAATCCATCCCCGGATGCTTACCCTCATTTAATCCCAACACCCTCGCTAGTTCATTTTGTGGTCTTTTTCCGAAGTGAACTTCGTATGGCGTCAATTTCGTGCTCTCATGCTGGACAGAATTCAGCCAAGTCTCGACCTTGGGAAGATGTCCAACCCAGGACGTATACTTGTCATGCACTAGAGTCCGAAAAAGACGAGCCACTTCCCTTAATGGACGCTCTGCAGAATTACCCTGAGGGTACCTTACAGACGAATGAACGTGTGTTATACCAGCTTCCTGCATACTGGTTCTCCATTTCTTTGCAGTAAACTGTGGTCCACTGTCAGATAGTATCCTGAGAGGAATGCCGAACTCAGGTACATACTTATTAATGATCAGACGGCAACACGCTAGTCCCGTGGCTTTCCTTAGCGGATATAGCTTGATATACTTACTAAAAGCGTCAATAACTATAAAAATGTACTCGTAGCCGTACAGTCCTTTAACGATCGGGCCAAATAAATCCACACACAGTAGTTCGCCGGGACTACTGGTGAGAACTGCAGATCTCTCCCCCACTAAATATTTAACTGGATATTTACTCCTTTGACAGGTGTCACACTTAGCTAAAATTCTCCTAACATCCCTTCCCATTTTACTCCAAATGAAGTCACGACCAATTTCATAGAAGACCTTGGCAGCACCAAAGTGTCCTAATTCCCTATGAATGAACCAAATTAGCTCCTCCCGCAAAGTGGCAGGAACACATATTGCCCACCGATTATTCCTACATTTCCGTGCAAGAAGCCCATCCTGCATCTGGTACGTGAACCGTCCTACTTTCACATACTCTTCTTCACTTATTTCCAACCTAGCCAGTGGCTCCCTTAACTTAACGTCATCACGTTGCTCCACTAGCATATTTCTCAGTGTCTGTAACGATGCCCTGTCCACACATGCACATAATAAAATACCGTCCTCAGCTTTAACCACGGGATAATCCCTACATAAATTAGTGTCCCTTGATAGCATGTCTGCAAGAATGTTATCTTTACCCTTAATATATTTTACTGTGAATTCGTATTCCTGCAGAGCAAGAATCCACCTACTAACTATGTTAGAACTGAGTTTACAAGTCCTCATATTCAGTAATGCATGGTGATCTGTATGGATCTCAAATTTCCCCCCTACTAAATACATTCTAAATTTCCCTAAACTGAAAACAATACCTAAAAGCTCTAGCTCAGTAATCGTGTATCTTTTCCCTGCTGCTGTCAGTCCTCGCGAGGCTAAAGATACAATGCACAGATTACCCTCATCATCTTTCTGACATAATACTCCAGCAATGCCTATATGTGAAGCATCTGTCGTAACCACATATTCATTATCTTTCAAAGGATATTTCAGCACTACAGCTCTCTCAAAACCTTCCCTCAGCGCTCTAAAAGCCTGATCATGCTTGGACTCCCATCTCCACCGAGTCCCACTTTTAAGCAATTCCCTGAATGGTTCTACCAACCCTGAGTATTTAAGAACGAACCTCCTGAAAAAGTTGCGAATTCCCATGTATGTTTTTAACTGTTTAACATTCTGTGGCACCTCTGCGCTAAGTATCTTATTAACCCTACTTTCTTCTGGTGTTACACCTCTACTTGACACTCTATGACCTGAAAATGTCACTTCTGACTGACAGAATGACGACTTAGACAGCTTCAAAGTGAACCCTGCCTGATCTAACTTCTGAAAAACTATATCTAAATGACGTAGATGCTCCTCAAAACTGCGTGAACTAATTACCATATCATCAATGTAAATGGTTACAAACGCTCCTGTGTCATCCCCTAATGCGATGTTTAAAGCCCTAATTAAAGCTGCTGAACTACTCTTTAACCCATAAGGTGTTCTACAAAATTGATAAAGGTTATATTTATGACTAAAAGCTGTAAATGGTCTATCTTCGTACATAAGTGGCACTTGCCAAAAACTGGAACTCAAATCTACACAAGTGAAATACTTCTTCCCCTCAAATGTTTGCATTAATTCCTCCATTGACATAGATTTCAGCTGATCTGAACTAATTCTACTGTTAACCAAACGAGCGTCTAAACAAATACGAACTGTGCCGTCGGCCTTGGGTACCGTGATCAAAGAATTAACGTATGGACTGTTAGAGTGCTCAATAATCCCATCTTCAAGCATCTGGTTAATTTGTGCCTCAACTGCACTCTGATAAGCGAAAGGTACAGGATATCTATGTCCTGTGAATACTGACCTATCAATAACGTTCAATGAATGTGTATAGCAATTGGCCATACCAATGCGATCCTCAAAAACTTTCCTATTACACAATAACACATCATAGAGCCGAACACACTGTTCCACCTCTATATTTCCCTGAAATGCAGCATCACGTAACGAGTCCTCTAGACTACCGTTCGTAATCACACTGCCCACGAAACATGGAGAACCCCGCTCTACGACTGGCGATATCTCATTTAAAGTACAAATCACACCTACAACACTACTTCTCTGAATATGGTCATTGAACGCTACTTCTACTTCAGAATCACCCCATTTAAATTTCAAACTCCCTACATCATAACATAAGTTACCAAACACTCTACTTAGCCACTCTGAACCCAAGATAACACTAAATACTAAATTTGGAATTACAAGACAAATCTGCTTTTCTACATGATTATTAATTTTAATGTCTACTAAAACTTGCTTAGAAATTACTTTAGGCCTCTTCCCAACAGCTGTGATAACAAAAGTGCCTTTAATTGGCATCTCCTCAAAATTTACTCCAGTTCCTTTCATTTATCATAAAATGCACTACTTATGCAACTCTTCATACAACCACTATCAATTAAAACATCTGTGTACGCCTCGGACACGTTAAATTTAACTATGGGGCTCTTACTGACCACCTCCTGAATAATACCTTCATCATTTAGTTCACGTAATAATTCATTTCTTACATTTAGGTCATAGAATTCCTGTATAAGTGTATGGACAGGGCATGTTACAGACTGTGATTCGGACCTTACATCGCAGCCTGGTTCGTGTTTAAAGCATTGCTACCGCTTGGTGTAGTACTACTCACTACTGCACTGGTCTGGTTGTTCTGGTTTGGGTTAACGGTATCTCTCTGTCCGTTATTACCATTGGGCTGATTCCCTCCTTGACCCCTGTTCTGGTTATAATTATTGTTATTATACCTCCCTTGGTTACCCCTAAAATCATTATTTCGGCCTTGATTTCCCATGAAATCATTATTTCTACCTTGGTAGTTCGTACCATACCCATTTCCTCTATACTGGTTTTGCTGGTTATTATTATTATTATTATTATTATTATTATTATTATTATTATTATTATTATTATTATTATTATTATTTTGGTTCCCCCTATCTTGGACGCTGGCCCCTTCGCCACTGTTCCCTTGAACTTCCTGATTCCTATTCTCATTAGGCCTGTTATTATGGTTACCCTGGTTCCTACCGAAATTCTCCTCGTAACCACCTCTTCCCAGAGCATCGAATGTACTTAATAAATTTTCCACTTGTGAAATAGATTTAACATTTCGTATACAGGCAGCTTCTTTGATTCTATATGGAAAATGTCTTAGTAATAGCCTGACTACATCACTTTCCTCCTTCAAACCATCCAGATATTTACACGTCAATACCTGTCCTAAAAAGTACTCGGTAATAGTGTAGTTTCCTCTCGGGTTATATTTCCCACACACAATTCCCTCACGATGCTGAGACTGAATTACCACATTCCAAAATTTCTCACAAAATTTAACTTTAAAATCTGAAATATTCTCGAAATTGTCTCTGTAGACAGCAAACCAGTTTCTTGTCTCCCCTACAAACGCTTGCTCTAAAATCTCAACTACCTGGCACCACTCAATACTACCATCTTCCAACCTCTCCCCGAATTCATTTTCTATTGTATTCATGAACTCCATTGGACAACCCTGCCGATTACTGAATTTGCCAAGTTCTATTTCCCTGTGTGTGCTATTCACATAAACTGGCCTACTCTGACTATTTTCCTGCCTAATTCTAGCTTTCAACTTCTGTTCTAATTCAGCAATTTTCTCCTCAGCTTTTCTTTCAATATTAGTTACAGTTAACTTAATGCTCCCTTCCGATGCTTCAACTTTACCACTTAACTTAGATTGATTCTCATTAATCTCATTAATGGTTTCCTTATTCCTCTCCCTTAAAGCATTAACTTCAGTGATTATTTATGCATGTACTTTATCAATTCTTCCCCCCAGCTGTTCTTTAACCTCTTTAGTTGCTTCCTGAATTTTGTCGATTTCTCCCCCCCCCCCCCCCCCCCCCCAATTGCTTTTTGACCTGCTGTGTTTCAAGTTGCACTAGTTCTTTTAAATTTTCAGCCTGTGTACTGATTCTAATTTCTAACTCCTCCTGTACTTTTCCTAATTTTCTGTCTACATCTGCAATAATCTCTTTAGCATTTTCTTCTATCACCCCTCTGATTTCTCCTCTAATTTGCTCAAATTTCTTATCTAATTTTAGATTGTTCTCTTCAAATTTCTCACTTAATGTGTTGCTCACTTCCTTACTGTTTTGTTCAAGTTTAGCATTATTTTGTTCGAGTTTAGCATTTAAAGTTTCAGTACTCTCTCTATTTTCCCTACTGTTTTGTTCAAGTTTAGCATTATTTTGTTCGAGTTTAGCATTTAAAGCGTCTGTACTTATTTTATTTTGTTGCATAAACTGAAGAAGCAAACTCTCTAACCCTTCTCCTTCCACAAATGTTATTAGGTTTTCGGCCCCATGTTGGTAGCGACAAGTGAAACAGGTTAACTGGCCCTCACTGTTGGGGTGTACAAATGTAATGTTTACTCTGACTAAGACATGTTGTATTAATGGGCGCCAAGACCTCAACGCTATGTTGAAATCTAAATTTATATTTAACAACACCTTCAACACCTTCAAGATTCTTTACACTTAGATCGTGGTATGATTTGATCATTAACCCAACTAACAATTGTATCAGGAGAAGGAATTTGGCCTATATCTAATGCTACCTACTGAAAGCAAAGATTGCATGGTTAAAAGAAATGAATTTATTATATAAAACAAGTATGGCAAAATTAATAATAATAATAATAATAATATATTTTAAATTTAAATTGGAGCGTTGCGATCTGAATATTACCGCTAGAGAATTACGTGAAAACGGAGTCGGATGAATTACTGATTTTACTATTATTCCCAAGCTATGAAGTTACTGAAATACTGAATATGAAACAAAGAAACGAGAGATTATGTAGTTCTGAGTCATTCGCGCTTACCATTGGAAATTGCCGTAGCATTTCCCTCGTACTGGATGTTGAAGAGAGCTTCCCACAGCCTTCTGGACGTCGTCATCTTCTTCGTTAGTTGAAGAGATACTTGTAGAAATGTTATATTATGGTCCGGTCACACCGGAACCAACACTCGAGCAACCACAACGGTCAAGTTTTACAAAGATAATCGCCCTGCCTCCTCGGCGCGCAAACCATATATGCACTCCTCGCCTCCCCTCTCTGGTGCCGTCTTCGTCTCGCCCGCTCTCCACTGATTGGCTGAGCCACCACGCGATACTCCCCTCCTCCGGGTCATTACACTCGGCGCGGCGATGATGTCGATTACCGGTCCAGGCCATTTCGCCTTTTCTTGAAGCAGCAACCCCGCCTGCGTCACGCTTCTCGACAAGAATAAGCCTGTAGCCGAATTCCCAGTGACTCATCTCTCTCACAATACCCTAACTGACAAAACACCGTAAAATTCCGTAATCATATAATTTTCCGCGATAATGCTGTTCGTAATAATTCGCTTGATAGTGTTTTCTATAACATCGAATACCTATCTGTATACTTATAATCTTATAAAAAACTCTCCAGAAAAATAACCTTAATAATAATAATAAGTTACATGAAAACTTCTCTTGGCTGAACAATTTGCCGCGTAAATAAATATAGAATGGCTTCCTACTGACTTATGTCAGTGGCGTAAAATACCCTCGAAAAACACGTTACAAAGTTAGCAAAATATATACAGAAATATCTGAAATTCCATTACCATTTCAAGGCTAACACTTCTTTCAATAATTCAAGTGAATTCGTCCTCAAAACAAAGAATATTCCAAATCTCCCTTCATATTCAATCCATTCCCTTGATATTACAGACATGTACACAAACATCCCAATAAAATCAACTATCAACATAATCAAAAATAATTTAACAGGAAACAGTGGACTAAGTAAAGTAGAAATTACTGAATATATAACCCTTCTAACATTCACTCTTGAAAACAATTTCTTCAAATTTAACGATAAAATATATCAACAAATTGACGGTTTAGGTCTGGGTTCTCCATCATCCGGAATAATAGCCAACATTTATATCGACCATCAAGAAGATAAACATAGCCTATAGTTAACAAAACACCTGGTTTAGAATTTTGGGGAAGATATGTAGATGACATTCGTAATCATTGACAATAATGTAGACAACATTGATAATTTGTTATCAAAAGTAAACAGTTTAGATCGCAAAATTCAATTCACTGTTGATTCAGAAATAAATGGTGCACTAAACTATCTTGATATTACAATAACAAGAAACAAAGATTTTTTCACATACAAGGTTTACAGAAAACCAACGACTACATCCAACATAATTCGTAACGATTCTTTACATCCTGGATCCCATAATGCATCAACATTTCATAGTCTTATTCATAGGACATTAAATACGCCTATGGAATCTACAGATTACGTTCATGAAATTAACACAATTTATGCTATCGCTGATCTTAATGGATACACTGGGAATTTCGTAAATAAAATTTTAAATAGAATTAAGAATAAACCTTTTTCGACACTTCAACGAGAATCAAAAGATAGAGGTATAATAAGTTTTACATATGTATCAAATAAGATATATGGAATAACAAACATATTTTAAAAAAGAAATTGCAGAATAGCTTTCAAAACAGGTAACACTACGGCCAACTTATTATATAATTTTAATACTTTAAATGAAGAGAGTAGATTTAACAAATCAGGAGTTTATAAACTAACATGCAACGATTGTCAATCTACGTACATAGGCCAAACTGAACGTATATTTCATCAACGTTATCATGAACATGTAAACGCAATTAGATATAAAAAGCATTCTAGTATGGGTGAACATATCAATGAATCACCCCATTCTTCCCACTTCAATAGACACAGAATTAACGATACGTCATTTAAAAGATAAAGGTAGAATATTAGACATGCTTGAAAGAATAGAAATATACATCAACCAGAAGCTAGATGCTTGTCATAATCTGATTGAAACTATTAATGACAATAACCCCCTTTTGTCTATGATATTTAATTTAGCCCATCGCAGACCAACAAGACACCATCCCCCATAGATACCATTTAACTACCTTATTTCTGCCTTAATCCTCTTGTTTTTTCGATTTCATGCCCTTTTTAATCATAATATGTAACTTCTATAATATTCCCGTGATACGTTTCACCACTTAATATTATTTTATTTTTATTTCTTTTTCTTTGTCGATTAATTTTTACGATTATTACGCATGTTATTCATATTTTAATCCCCAACACACTCACCTTACCACAAATAATTATTATCAATTCCATCTTATTAAACCCACGATTATTACACATGTTATTTATAATTTAACCCCAATACAAACACTGTAATAGTCCGAATACTTCCCAGTAATTTATATGTTTTTTAAGCGGAAAAATTTATTATTATTATTATTATTATTATTATTATGTATATTTTAATCATCATATTGATTCTAGATTTATTCCATAATTTCTTTATATATATATAAGGGTTTTAATTATTGTTTGGCGGAAGTTATAAAATGGAGATTTTAGGTAGATTCATGGTAGGTTATATTTTATGCAAGACTAGATTAGGAAATATTTCGTTCAGCGTGTCGTCAGCATCGCCACGGGTAGTCCGTCGAAAATAGATATGACTTACGAGATTTATGTACAATCTTTCCGGGGATATGAAGCTTGAAGACAAAGCAAGTTGGTCAGTTAGCGCTGACGTCACGAATTCTCGGAATAACACCGCATCAGGACGCTGATTTAAAATTACTTCAGAAGCAACCCCACGTGGTTGACCCAACTAATGAAGAGACATGATGAGAACTTATGGATCTGGAGGGGGAGCTACGTCATCAGGATACCTAATTGATTGGTCGAGAAATACTGCAGAGTGGGGAAGTTCATCTTCCATAAAAACTAAAGGTCATCTACTCTCAGCCCCAATCTTCTCAGATTTTCTGAATCTTCACGTCTATCAGACATCTTCGCTGCGAGATCGCAACTTATCTGTTCAAGAAGTTTTAAAATTAATACTACTGACGTGAATATGATCGTGTCTTTGATCATATTCACAAAAGTGAATTTTGGAGCAAAGCCATTCATATATGTCAGTCGGGAGACGGGACAAATTGGTTCCCTGCCCGTATCAAGATAAAGATCTACACAATATTGAGGCAGAACCAAACAACATTCCGCCAGCAAGATCAGAGTGAAAACCAGACTACCACTATGAAGAAGACGGCCGTGAGTTCCTTTACTAAATCCAATCAAGTCTCTGTAATTCTGTTTATGGCAAATTAGAATCCAGCTTTTGTTTAAATTTAATTCATATTCCATTTTGTAACTCTCGCCAATTCAATATAACTTCCAGATTTTTTTTGTAAATTCATTTGTTTTTCTTTTTACGTCTTTTGCTGCTTTAAATTTTGATCAATTAAATTTTGTTCTTAAGTAATGGTAGGACATTCATTTCCAGTAGCTAGGTTTAGACATAATGCATACCTTCTCCCAGTGACGATAAAACAATTGGTTAATGGCTCACCTATACCACGGCTTGAGAGAAAAATGTTTCGCGTGCTCTATCACTATTTCAATTAAATACTTTGGCACATCTAAAGTAAGTATCAGATGTCCTGGCGCCCACACCAGCCGATTATAATCATTGCTAATGAACAGGTAAGAGGTAAGTATCCTATTGGTGGTGTGAATAAAGCCGGCTTGTTCTTGTTGCGATTCTTCTACTCTACTCCAGGAGAACGCAATATTGGATCCCCGCCAGGAACGTAACCTTTGGTCACTTAGAAGGACCGGGAACGTTACATTTGGCGCCACAAGCGTAGGACCGAAAACCAACTGTTTGTCGTGAAGGGAAAAGGATATATTTCAGTGCAAGTATTTTTGGGGGTAGTAATATGATTTTGTGTGTGTCGGTATGGCGGATAAAGATAAGATGAAGCTGCGAAGTGGTATAGAGGTGACGGGAGATGGTGAAGAGAATGATAGCGTGAATCTGGAGAAGGAGATAGACGAAGCTAGGAATTTAGCGGAGGTAAATTCTAATGCGACTAGTGTAGAGGGTAGTTCATCGGAGATGTCTGCACAGGATAGCATTTTGAGTATACTAGTACAAATGAGACAGGAAAATAATAATAAATTTGAGCAACTAAATAAAGAATTAAAACAGGAGATGCAAAGTAATAATCAGAAATTAAATAAGAATTAAAACAGGAGATGGAAAGTAATAATCAGAAATTAAATAAAGAATTAAAACAGAACAGTGACGAATTAAAACAGGAGATGGAAAGTAATAATCAGAAATTATATAAAGAATTAAAAAAGGAGATGACGAAAATAGATCAGGGTCTAAAGCATAATAATCAAAAATTAGATGATGTGGTTAAGGCTAATGAAAGGTTAAGTGAGAAATATGAGAAACTCAAGGAGAGTGTAGATCAAACAAAAGATGAAATTAGAAGTGAATTTAAAACTCAAATGGAGGAAAACTTTGTTAAAGTCATTTCAGAGGTGGATAGTAAACTAGATAAGGTACAGGAGAAGCTAGATAATAGTCTCACTACTCAGGGAGAGAGCATGAAAATACTGGTTCAAGTTGAAAATAAACAGATTAAAGATCAATTAGAAAGTGATATCGCTAAAGTACAGTCTGAGCTGGGAGATAAAGTAGAACAATGTAGTAGGAATAATGTGGAGAGTATTCACGAAGTACAGGAAAAGCAGAGTGTTTTAAGGAGAGAATTAGATCAAAGAGAAAAGGTGTTGAAGGAAAGAGTAGAAAAGGCTGAACAACAGGCAGGTAGACAGATAGCAGATCTAGAGTTAAAGTTAAAGTTAAAGTTAAAGATGAGGCAGGAAGGAAATGTTAGTAGAGTAGGATGTTCGAGTGGTAGTCACATTAGGGAGGCAGACTTACCTAAATTTAGCAATAAGCAAGGTTGCTCGATGGAATTTATGGAAGTAGTGGAAAGTATATACAAAGATAGGTTAGATGACCAAGTAATTGAATGGAGTAATGTAGTAGATATTTTAGATCAGGCTTTTGTTGGAGAGACCCAAGGATGGTTCGCAATCTATAAGAATGGATTTGAAGATTTTAGAGATTTTAAAAATAAATTCTGTAACAAGTACTGGAATGAGGAAATTCAAGGTCAGAAACGAGAAGGAATGGTGTTTGGTAAATACAATCCTAAGAACAACAGTTCTATGACGGAGTATTTCCTGAATCAGGTGCTCACGTGTAAGTATTTAGACGGGATGGCTCAGGAAAGCGACATGGTAAGGTTGTTACTGAGACATTTTCCATATCGGGTGAAAGAGGCCGCCTGTATTCAGAAGATAGGTACAGTAACAGAAATGGAGAAATTGTTAAGTAGTTTCGATGTGTTAGGAAGCAATGGTGAACAGCCGCCAAGTCAGTATGTCAATAGAGGTGTGCAAGAACAGAGAGGACAAAATTATAATCAGAACAATAGGGGAAATAATCAGAGCTATTCTAATAATCAGAATTATCATAATAATCAGAATTATAATCAGAACAATAGAGGCAATAAAAATAATAATTATTATTCAGGTAATAATAATCAAAATAACTATCAAGGCAGCGGTAATTACCAGAACAGAGAGAACCAGAGAGGTAACGTAGGTAATCAGAACCAAGGGAGCAATAACCGAGGCTCTTACCAGAACAGAGAGAACCAGAGGTTTAGCGGAGGTGAGAATCAGGCCAGTCCTAGGGAGGACATACAGGTTATCCAGGCAAGTAATCAAGTGCCCAGTCAGCAGTCGGTAAATGAACCTAATGGTGCCGGAGCTTTAAACTAGATCGAGACTGTAATGCGAGGTCAGATTTCCAGTCGTTGATATTCCCAGCCAATACTCTATTTAGTGGTTATGACTTAAATGTAAGAGATGATCTCTTGTGCGATTATGATAAAAAGGTGACAAAACCTAGTGATATTGAAAATGTAATTTCCGTCATTAGCATAAATGTGTTGAGGGCGCGTATAGATACGCTTATAGATACAGGGTGTGTCAAGAGTTGCATTAGCTTGTCATTTTATAATAGGATGAGAGACGAAGGTGTTATATTTCAAGAAATCCCTATCAAATCAACTTTTGTAATAACAGCTGTAGGTAAAAAGTCTCATGTCATTTCTAAACAGGTTCTGGTGGAAATTTGTATTAATAATGTAATTGGTATGCAGATATGTCTGGTGATCCCAAACCTTGTGTTTTCTTTTATATTGGGTACTGATTGGTTGTCTGCTAATCAGGTTCAGGTGTGTTACGATGAGAGGTGTATTAGAATGAAATGGGGGAAGAAAGCTGTGATTATTGCATTTAATGAGCCAGGTAAGAGTGATTATTCTCAAAGAGTGTGCGTTATTAAAGTGATTTTGTCAGGTGACAATAAGGTGGGAAGTAGTGACGATGGTTTTAGTTTCATTGGCAGTTTGCTAACTAATGACAATCCAGAGGATGCATTATGTCAGGCTGTGGAAGAAAGTTCTTTAGGCATTGATCAGAGGGATCAATTATTGGATGTTTTAGTAAGGAATAGTAGAGTTTTTGAGAATCGGATTGGCGAGGCCAATTGCTACACACACTCATTAAATGTAATTGATCGCAAAGTCTTTGTAGGTAATAGATACCCTATCCCATTTAAATACCAAGAGGCAGTACAACAGCAGATTGACGACATGTTAAGACATAAGATCATTGAACCATCTATAAGCCCATATGCTAACTCCCTGATTACCGTACCTAAACCAGATGGACAAGTAAGATTGTGTCTAGACGCAAGAATTTTGAACATGCATATTTCACAAGATCAGTTGAGGTCACAGTCCATTGAAGAATTAGTTCAGTGTTTTGAAGGAAAGAAGTGGTTTACTTCAGTAGATTTAAATTCGAGTTTTTGGCAGATTCCATTATGTAAAGAAGACAGACCTTTAACAGCTTTTTGCCACCGATACAATTTGTATCAGTTCTGCAGAACCCCTTACGGTTTGAAAAGTAGGCTCAGCAGCTCTAATTCGAGGTTTAAATATTGCACTAGGCGATGATACTAGTAGTTTTGTCACTATTTATATCGATGACTTAGTCATCAGTTCCAGGTCTCTTGAGGAACATCTAGGTCATTTAGAGTGTGTTTTTAGTAAGTTAGATCAGGCAGGCTTTACCCTGAAATTAACTAAATCTAAATTCTGTAGGCAGGAGATCACTTTTCTTGGCCATAAAATTTCTACGGAAGGTGTGACACTGGAAGAAGGGAGAGTGGGGAAGATTTTGGATGCGATCAATCCAGGAACGCTAAGGAGTTAAGAAGTTATCTTGGCGCCTGTAATTTTTTCCGCCGGTTCGTGTTGATGTATGCGTGCATGGTGGAACCATTCAGGGAATTGTTGAGGAATGGAAGTAAGTGGGTTTGGACTCAATCGCATGCCGAGGCATTTCAAGCACTCAAATTGGGATTTGAGAACGCCATTATTTTAAGGTATCCAATTCGAGACAGGGAGTACGTGTTGTTGACCGATGCGTCACATATAGGAATTTCGGGAGTTCTGTGCCAAAAGGATGATGATGACAATCTCAGAATTGTGTCATTGGCGTCACGAGGGCTTTCTGCAGCAGAAAAGCGGTATACCATTACAGAATTGGAACTCCTTGGTATTGTATATAGTTTGTGTAAATTTCGTATGTACGTATTAGGAAGCAAGTTTACGATTTATACTGATCACCATGCTTTGGCATTTATCAACACTTGCAAGTTAAGCTCCAATAGGATAAGTAGATGGATCTTGGCTTTACAAGAGTATGAATTTGTAATACATCACATTCGGGGGAAAGACAATATCTTGGCTGATATGCTCTCCAGGGACAGAAATTTGTGTTCAGATAGTTCTACGATCACGGCTGACCAGGGAATCTTGATCTGCGCATGTCTCAATCCTAGTAATAAAATATAGCTCGAGTCCCTAAGGAAGCTTAAGGAGAAGCAGAGAGAGGATGAAGTTTTGTGTGAGCCCCTTCATATGTTAGAACAGGGTGACTCAGAGAGTGTGACAGTGGGGAGATTTGAGTACAAATTAGAGGATGGATTTGTAACACGTAAGTGCACGGGGGACATGTGGTCAATATGTGTTCCTAAAGGTATGAGAGAAGAGTTGGTGTGGTTTACGCATGAGGAGTTAGGTCATTTTGGTCCGAGTAAAGTTTTATATGAACTTCAGCATTACTTTGTGTGGAAGAAAATGGAAAAGGAGGTTAGAAGAATCCTTGCTAGGTGTGAACTCAGTCAGAAGTCAAAAGTTCCAGTAATATATTTAAGTGGACCTATGCAGCCAGTCATCACAAGTAACCCCGGTGAGTTATTATGTGCGGACTTATTTGGGCCGGTCGTTAAAGGTCAGTACGGATACGAATACATATTCGTAATAGTTGACGCATTCAGTAAATTCGTCAAACTATTATGCTCTAAGGAAGGATACCGGTAAAGCATGTATCCGACTGATTTTTGAGAAGTATGTCCCTGAGTTTGGCCTCCCACTCAGAATTTTGACAGATAGCGGGCCGCAATTTACCTCAAAACATTGGAAAACCAAAATTGAGGAAGTCGGTATCACACACTTTCACTCATCTGTTCGCTATCCGCAAGGGAATTTAGTTGAACGTTCGATGCGTGAATTATCTCGTGTTTTTCGTGCTTTAGTTCATGATAGACATTCGGCCTGGGTTGCTCAGCTTCCGAAAGTTGAACTCTGGTTGAATTCTGTTCAGAGCGAAAGTACGAAATTTTCGCCTTGGGAAATTCATTATGGCAGGAAACCACATAATGAACTAGCAAATGTACTGGGCATAAGTGAGGGAAATCAAACAGGGAAGGATATTATTATCCAGTTGGCTGGTAGGAATTTGAGAAAATCAGCAGAATATAGACAAAGCCAACAAAGGAAGAAAAAGCTTGATGAATTCGATGTGGGCGATAAAGTCCTATTACTTGTTCCGAGGCAATCTAGCAAAACAGACAAAGTAATGAAAAAATTCTTCCTTATCTTTACGGGCCCCTTCATGATCACTAAGAGGATTGGACCTTGTGCATATGTTTTAGCGGATGGAGACAAAACATTGTATGGTACGTATAATGTACACTCTTTAAGAAAATACGTGGAATGAGTCAGGTAAGGGCTCGTGAGTAACGGAACAACATGTGTCAATGCCCTGGTATACAATTAGTAGTTTTAAAGAGATAGGTAATGTGCCCGTCAGAGGAGCTGCCAGGACAGACAACAACTGAAATGACTTCCCTAACATCTCATCTGCCGGACCTAATTGCCGAGAGGATCAGGTGAACTTCCAAACAGGCCAAAACAGCACGAGAATCCATCGTCCACAGGGATCGTGGTACATGGTGACAAAGGTCATAGACTGCCTAAGGAAAGGTTCACCTTAAAAGCTAGACTGAGAAAGGAATCATCCAGACTTATGTAAAACATCGTGAAAATTTATTTTTAAATCAACAAACCCCTATCCTAGTTCGGAGGGTTTCTATCGGCTAATCCGCAAGCTAATTAATAATCAAAAATAAAGAGCAGGTCCCTACCTGAGAAGTTACAGTAAACCCTCGCGAAAGATCTATCTCACAATTATTAAAGCAACAACAGCAACACTAGGAAAATGGCACGGCGAAAAACCCTAGGTCAAGTTACAAGATCAAGCTAATATCGGAATTTACATTTAACAGGGTAGCAAAACAAATCTAAGTTAGGATGATACCATCTCCACATTTACATTTAATATTAATTCATCTAGCTAAGTCGTATCAATTAATTACAAAATTTACGGCGGTGGTGTCCGTAATATCAAACAATTACAATCAAAGCTATGTGACAAGCCATAAAAAAAATATCTAAGACACTCTTACAACTAGGTGCTAATCAGCACACAAAAGGTGACATAGAGGATTTGAAAACTTTTACATCAATAAATCAATAAATACAAGACCACAGTTTTATTCAAAGCCTACCTACACCTTGGTTTACTGTTTGTAAGCCATAGTCATTTAATGTGTGTAATTACGGTGACGACTGCGTAGTGAAGACTACGTCTAACATCGTATGGCCTGCGCTCCACCAGCTACAAACTAAAGGTTCGAGCAAGCTTCAGTCGCTACAAAAAGTGTCAGCTGTCCTAAAGTCATTTCCTCCAGGAAATACTTTCATTAGCACGGCTATGTCAGCAGGTTCCAAATGCAAATTAACAAGGTTAAATAGGATTCGTTAGTTATATTTTGTTTATCAAAATTATGCGTTTTATTATTAAGATGTCGGTTTAGATTATCGTTGGTTTATGGCGAATAATAGCTGACAGGCCTGGCAATGAGCGTCTCCGCGAGATCATCTCTGCCAAAAAGCCTCGACTCAAAAGTCGGAATACTATCAACGAGCAATAACAACTCGGACACACAATAACACAAGTTACCAGCGGCGCACAGCTCGCGTTCAATAACTCTGGGACGGGCCTGGACACATCAGTTTCCCTCCCTAAATATCTGGTCCACGGGAACAGTCCCGGACATGGCACACAAAATACCTTCATACATGAGAAACCCTCTTCACGGGGCTAGCCTCCAACATACTATAAGAAACCTGACATGACTGTACTCGTCAAAACAACGGTACACGCAAAAGGCGTTTGACTAACAAATGACAATCTAAAGAACATGTGAGCAGATACAGAAATGGATTCTGGGTTCCATAAGCTATCAATGCAATGAAAAATAAATGAATGCTACAAGCATTCTGTCCTGTGTTAACATAACTCTGTCTCACTTAGAAGCAAGCGCTCTCACTCGTGCGCTGGGAAATATTCACAAAACCTGTCTGAGTCACAGCAAGTTGCAGGCTCCCTGCACTATACAACACAACACGTTGACTGGGCCGGCAATTTAAGCAAGAAAATAACTATAAAAATGGCCTCATAATAATACTTTTACCATAGGTAATAAACCTCGAAGAATGTGTGCATTAAAAGCACGCTATAAAGCTGAATACAAACATATAACTCTGTCTTTCATAGCAAAGTCGTTTAAACGATAGCAATGTCACTCATTGCTGGAGCTCTTTGCTCTCAACGATAAAATACTTCGTTTGTGACTTGTATCAGACATTCAAAATAAATCACGTGTCATCACACTTGACACTAACAAAATAATATTATGGCGCAAACTCCACTCTGCTGGATTTGCTTAATGATACGTTGGGAACTGGGTTCGATGCTAGGCTACAACGAAACATCCCTTTTACTTGCAAGGTCTACACTTGACCTGGATGGCTTCTGAGCACATCTCGAATGAAATATAAATGCAGTTACAAAACTGGTAATTACAGTCGATTACCCAAATGATACGACTTCTCTAATGAAGTCAGGGGCGTAACATTGACTGGCTGCAATAAGTGCAGTTAAAGAAATATGACCATGGCATCAGTTTGCCGTAACAGGAGTCTGCTAAGACTCGAAAATCACCCCAGATAGGGTTAAACAAAGTAGTCTTGAAATGACCACAGTCACGTTTAGCAATGGACAGGAATTGGCGTCCTATGACGTCCATCAGGTTGCACCAGGGTTGAACAAAATATCAAACCCAAGGGTGGCTCACAATCACTGTAAATAAATGACATCTAATTATACTAATTACATTCCCTACCTATGAAATGGCTGTCACTGAGTTCGGCTGATTTACAATCTACACTAATCTAACTATACCACCAATGACTAGAACAAAGAAGGGTTGTACAAAACTCACGACATGAAGGAGCTCACACTTAGCTCTCTATCCAACGACAAGGGTTGAACAAAAGCACCTCTGGCCTTCAGGATTGACATCGTCCGTATCAGAACTTCCATCTTGGCTCTCCTAAAGACCAGGGTTCGGTCTGTCCCTGTAGTTGACATCGTGAATGGGTTGGACATGCCTAGGAAAGGAATCCTCGATTCCTTCCTTCTCGTTCGAAGTTCTTGAAGTTCCAAAATCATGCTCGTTCCATCCGAGACATCTCCCTCATACCATAATGGTACTTAGCCCATTATCTCCGACTCGAACATGGTGTTGTAAATGTCGAACACGTGGTCGGTAATATTAGACATCATGTAGTTCATCATTATTGCTTGAAAATTACGGTGTGTTTCGTAGATATCACAGGCGTTACACTTATATCTGGTAACACAGCCTCTACACATTGCAGATATCATTAATAAATGGCCATGCACTGATCTGCTGTTTCGAACGTGCACAGACTCTACTTTTGCAATCACGTGATCCGTGAAATAGGCGTCGTTTTCTCGTGGATAAATCCACTGTAGCAATTTATATATAATGCGTATTTAGTATAACACTTGTCTAATGTAACAATATCACAATTACCTGTATATTTCACACCAGGCTCTTAGCCCTCCACAAATCACGTGGGTATAAAAATGTGGTGTTACAGAATCGTCGAAAATTCACAATACTTGCCAAATAAGTTCACTTTACTATTCGTGCTGATCACTACACTTTACAAATCGTGTTACACGGTACAATGGTGATCGATGACACTTGATAAATATTTCTTCGCTAAAAAGCGGACATTTCCCACGTCTAACACGACGGGTATTATAACACGCCTCAACAGGGCGGATTCTCCTGACGTAGTGCACGGAACTGTGTTCCTCGTGGAATCAAGTCGTCAAAACTAAGTCGTGTAGCGACTACTTACATTCCTTTTTGCGTATCTGCAATGATATTACCATACCTTAAAGTGAAAAAACATTCTCCAAAATGTTTTAATAATACTGAATGACGAAATGGAATATTCTGAGTCTCGTAGAAAGGTAAAGTTCATTAATAAGACCTCAGATAAATAATTAGCAGACTTCACCAAAGTCAAAAGTGCGATCCTTCGCTACTCCAAAGAGAATTGTATAAGCTCACAGCTTCTCGTAGCTTTCTGGGTGTGTTCAAAGGTAATACATCCCATCATAAATGTGTTGTCATGAAAATATCACATGAACCTTAGCTCAGCGGGTTCAGTAACAAAGTTTACGAGAGGCATTTCCGACTGTTGACACATACTGGAAGGAGTTAGTTGTCTGAATCAGATAAGCGAAGGGTGACCTAGTACCTTATATTTTGGAATTAATGGGGTAACTTGCACTCAAATATTATGCCTGTGTGTAAAACGATGCTTTTTTGTTTTATGTAATATAGGTAAAATTTTGTAAATTCATTACAGAGTACTTGTGAGGATTCAAGTATGCAGGATTATCACATGCGTGTGATGTGTCGTGTGATGAATTAGTGAAGGCAATATTGATTATAATTATTCTGGAGACAAGAAAAATAACGATTTGAATTAAAACGATACAAGTCTCTCAGAATATCTGCCTAACAGACGAGTGTTATTATGAATGAAATCATACATATCAGGAAGAAATAAATGAACATTGACGCTTTAAAGCAACAACGAAGTATTCATTGTTGTAAATATTGAAGGGTATATTTGTATATTTTTTGTATTGAAGGGTATATTTTTGGTATGATGTTGTTAATTGTTAGGTTAAATGTGTATATAATTTGTTCGCCCAAATCTAAGATTGGACGAAAAATTCTAAGGGCGATGTAATAGTCCGAATACTTCCCTGTAATTTATATGTTTTTTAAGCAGCAAAATTTATTATTATTATTATTATTATTATTATTATTATTATTATTATTATTATTATTATTATTATTATTATGTACATTTTAATCATCATATTGATTCTAGATTTATTCCATAATTTCTTTATATATATATAAGGGTTTTAATTATTGTTTGGCGGAAGTTATAAAATGGAGATTTTTGGTAGATTCATGGTAGGTTATATTTTATGCAAGACTAGATTAGGAAATATTTCGTTCAGCGTGTCGTCAGCATCGCCACGGGCAGTCCGCTGAAAATAGATATGACTTACGAGATTTATGTACAAACTTTCCGGGGATATGAAGCTTGAAGACAAAGCAAGTTGGTCAGTTAGCGCTGACGTCACGAATTCTCGGAAGAACACCGCATCAGGACGCTGATTTAAAATTACTTCAGAAGCAACCCCACGTGGTTGACCCAACTAATGAAGAGACATGATGAGAACTTATGGATCTGGAGGGGGAGCTACGTCATCAGGATACCTAATTGATTGGTCGAGAAATACTGCAGAGTGGGGAAGTTCATCTTCCATAAAAACTAATGGTCATCTACTCTCAGCCCCAATCTTCTCAGATTTTCTGAATCTTCACGTCTATCAGACATCTTCGCTGCGAGATCACAACTTATCTGTTCAAGAAGTTTTAAAATTAATACTACTGACGTGAATATGATCGTGTCTTTGATCATATTCACAAAAGTGAATTTTGGAGCAAAGCCATTCACATATGTCAGTCGGGAGACGGGACAAATTGATTCCCTGCCCGTATCAAGATAAGGATCTACACAATATTGAGGCAGAACCAAACAACATTCCGCCAGCAAGATCAGAGGGAAAACCAGACTACCACTATGAAGAAGACGGCCGTGAGTTCCTTTATTAAATCCAATCAAGTCTCTGTAATTCTGTTTATGGCAAATTAAGAATCCAGCTTTTGTTTAAATTTAATTCATATTCCATTTTGTAACTCTCGCCAATTTAATATAACTTCCAGATTTTTTTGTAAATTCATTTGTTTTTCTTTTTACGTCTTTTGCTGCTTTAAATTTTGATCAATTAAATTTTGTTCTTAAGTAATGGTAGGACATTCATTTCCAGTAGCTAGCTTTAGACATAATGCATACCTTCTCCCAGTGACGATAAAACAATTGGTTAATGGCTCAGCTATACCACGGCTTGAGAGAAAGATGTTTCGAGTGCTCTATCACTATTTCAATTAAATACTTTGGCACATCTAAAGTAAGTATCAGATGTCCTGGCGCCCACACGAGCCGATTATAATCATTGCTAATGAACAGGTAAGAGGTAAGTATTCTATTGGAGGTGTGAGTAAAGCGGGCTTGTTCTTGTTGCGATTCTTCTACTGTACTACAGGAGAGCGCAATATTGGAGCCCTGCCAGGAACGTAACCTTTGGTCACTTAGAAGGACCGGGAACGTTACAACATCTTACCTCAAATACATATTGTCCGTCCATCTTGTTAAACCCATTTTAATAGCATCTTTTTACTATCATTTTTTAATACATGGCATTTAATTATTTGCATGCTTTTCCATTTTTGATTTAAAACAATTTTTGTAAGGATATCCACTTCTTTTTGGCTTTGTTAACTAGGTTTAAGATTTAATATCAATCATGCTGAGGAAGGTATCAATGAAATACCGAAACATGTGCGCTTAGTAATTAAACGTTCCTTTAGTGTTTGACTAGGCGGTTTTAAGAAGAGAAAACCAACTAACCACGAATAAAGAGAGGACTCCTGTTTGTAGATTATCTCCGTAGAATCAGCTGTTCAAAATGGTCAAAGTATATTATACCATAATTCAATTAGCCAAGTGGATGTGTTGAATACTTGGACATTGATATTCCAACCGTAATCTATACTAATATAATAAAGCTGAAGAGCTTGTGTGTTTGTGTGTTTATGTGTTTAAACGCGCTAATCTCTGGAACTACCAGTCCGATTCGAAAAAATCTTTTTTATGTGAAAGCCTGATTCAAGAGGAATAGTTTAGGCTATGTAGCATTAGGCTACACCTCTCAGGAAACCTTCAAGATTCATTTTGGTTCTGTAAGTCGGCAGAACAAGTGCTCCTGAACAGCTCTATCCGCATGCGCTGGCGTTATTATTAGTGATACGTACACCGTTTCGCCTATCTGAACCAACATTTGTATTCTTACCCGTTGGAACGCTGATGGTAACACTGTCTACGTGAAATTTATGACAGACCAGTCCATTCCCTGAATTTAGGCCCTTTGGTTCAAATCTACACCTTTTCCCCCGATCTGAACCAAAATGTGTATACTTACCCTTTGGAACCCTGGGAGTAACACTGTTTACATGAAATTTCGGACAGACCACTCTATTCCTTGCATTTAGGCCCTTTGGCACAAATCTACACCGTTTCACCGATCAGAGCCAAAATTTGTATACTTACCCTTTGGAACCCTGGGAGTAGCACAGTCTGCATGAAGTTTCGAACAGACCACTCCATTCCCTGCATTTAGGCCCTTTGGCACAAATCTACACCGTTTCACCGATCTGAACCAAAATTTGTATACTTACCCTTTGGAACCCTGCGAGTAACACTGCCTACATGAAATTTATGACAGACCAGTCCATTCCGTGCATTTAGGCCCTTTGGCACAAATCTACAACCTTTCACCAATCTGAACCAAAAGTTGTATACTTACCTTTTGGAACCCTGCGAGTAACACTGTTTACATGAAATTTCGGACAGACCACTCCATTTCCTGCATTTAGGCCCTTTGGCACAAATCTACACCGTTTCACCGATCTGAACCACATTTTGTATACTTATCCTTTGGAACCCTGCGGGTGACACTGTCCACTTTAAATTCTGGGCAAACCATTCCATTCCCTGCATTCAGGCCCTTCATCACAAATCAACACCGTTTCTCCTAATTGCACCAAATTTTACAAACACTTTGAAACCCTGCTGGTAACACAGTCCACTTGATATTTTGGACAACGCTCCCCATTCACTACATTTAGAATAACAGACAAAATGAACTTGAAAACCACGTATTAAGGCCCTAGAACCATTCATGTCCGTAGTAGTGTAACTGTAAGAGTATTTTAATAAGTCTGTTGTTGACAAGCAGTTCGGGCTGCATCACGTCACCCCTGCCAGTGTTCTGGTGCAGAATTGCGAAAATAGTTGCATCTTGCGCTGTTTATAAATTGCAATCACGGGGGGTAATTATTGCAACAAGGTTTCCTAGGCCCCTTTAAACAGTTATCATCATGAAATATTATTCCTCTGTATAAGTGCAATGGTGTTGGTGCAGTACATTAGGTGTAGATCAGCTGCAATAAGCGTTGATGCTTTCAAATTTACCTTCATTTATTCCGAAACTTATCGTTAAGCGCTTTGTGGTGATAAATGATACGATTGCCGCCTCAGTAGCTCGGGTCAGCCGAAGTTTTCCAAAGAGTTCTGATTACTTTCCTAAGGCGCTATGCGACACTCTTGGTCTCTACATTTCTAACAGCCAATGAGATATAGGCCCTAGGCAGTGTATTTTATTTCACTTACTGCTCTTTCTATTATTTTTTTTGTAAATTGCATGTATCAGTGCTGTAGTTAGTTAATAGCTGTTTCCCTATTCATTATTATCATTACGGGAAAATGACCTGAATATTACGTCCATTATACTGTACTACTTATCACCCCCACTACAACCACAACCACCACCACCACCACCACCACCACAAAAATACATATTTTTAAAATATTATTTTCTGTTAGTTTAAGTATCATGTGCCAGTTCTGTAATAGTATTCATTCTCATCCATAAAACAAATAAATCCACCGGGCGAAGCCGGGCACCACTGCTAGTAAAACGATAAGTTGAGAAAAGTCAATTATGTACAATCGTAGAACAGTGCATCGAGAGCATTATTCTCAGAAATTCAATCTTGGCCTGTCTGAAAATCGGTATCTTGGTGCACTATTGTTAGCAGGTAACATTTATTACGATTGGCATTCTCTGCAAATTACTGTCTACGTAAAATTATGGTTCTTGCAATGATCATCCCTTACACGTTTAATTTCATCAAAGATGGATGATATTTTTGGTGTCAAAAATATGTTTTAATGCCTAAGGCTTGTTAGATAAAAAATATCACATAAGTGCCAAGTATCATTCACAAACAAATTCTTGTCTACATGCTGCATAGCTTCCTAGTCAGAAGCATCAGTAAAGTGGTCGGTGAACGTCCCTAGCAGCAACGACCGTGTGACAACATGAGCTCATGATTACAGCTGGCTGGGCACACCCACACAAGCACCGAGGGGAGTGGGGATTTGTGAGCCGCTCTTCTAATATCTCACGCAGCTTGGCAATCAAAGAGAGCGACCACCACTTCCTTTATGAGAAGGAAAAGTCTGCAATTAAATAGGGTGTGATACGCTGTTCACAAGGCGAAGAGCTGCCAGTTTCAGGACTCCCCTTCCTAAACGATTGCTGGCAACTAGTCGAAATGGTAAGTACGAGCTGGTGTGGCTGTCAGCAATAGACATTAGGAATCGATAATTTGTTGACACTAAACCCACTGATCAATCTCACACCTGTAATCGGCCAGTTTACGCCATTTGACAGTGGAAACACACGAAACACTTGAAAAGCAATCCGCAGTCGGGTTCCAAAACTGAATCTCCAACATAACAGGTGGGCTCGTTTAGTTGATAAAATTTATTTTCTTTATAGACGGTACATATTTATTTCGAGCAAGCGGATAAGCGCGCTTGTCTATAATGGAGGAAGATCCCGACTGTGATCTCATATTCACTCCTATTGGAAGCATTGGTCTGATTCTGGTTCTCTATTTTCCACTAAGATGTCAGCTCCCTTCCACCACGCCATCCTTCTTCTTCTCCGCGTCTTTTCACGGCTTTGCTTACTTAAAAGCCTTGTTGAATGCATTGAGTTAATTCTGGTAGCGGGATTTCCACTTCCTCGACATCCTGGGGCTCCCCCTGCGCCTGTGTCCCTGTATCCACTAGAGGCTATTTAAAGTCTTACTGAACCGACATGACCGCTTGAAAGAGAACTATTCTCCAAAGTTATTTACGTGAGTGAAAGCACTGACGAATATGTGCACTTTCTTGGAAACCATAGGTCCAACATTGATTGACCAGCAACAATATGAAATACCTTCACTGCTCTACAATATGACCTCTCCTATATCAAATTAACTGTAAGAGAAATTCTTGCTCTACCTTTCTGGCATGTCTAAAACGTTCACTAGCAACGCCGTGCTGGAAACTATGACCACATAGTCACTCGATTGGCACGTCAACAGCTGCTTTTGTAGGTCACACTTTGCTAGGCTACATAGTCCAAAGCTCGAAACTTACTGCTCCAGAGTAGCCTGCAGTGGAAATATGATAACTTTTACCCTCGTTGTTCAAATTGCTCAATCTGTACCAATCTTTCAGCCAATGAATAGCCCATCCCACATTGTACAATATAAGGATTTCATACAATTCCATCTGCTTCCATCGTTCTTCATGGACCTCGTTTTCAAGTCTACTTACTTTAAAAGGTCTTGTTGTATTGTGCACATTGATTCGTCGGCTATTTTCGAGAATCACTCTACTAACTGTAGAGCGGAGTTCAAAATACAATATGGGGCTTCCATGAACCCGATTTTCTTGACTCCATTTGTGGTCAGTACGAGCACTCCACTATCCGTAATATTAGGGCTAATAGTTTCGTATCTTATAGTGAACTCCTAATTATTTTAACATATGTAAAGTTGACAGACTATGAAGACTAGAAAGAGGACTTGACTCAGACATTACTGTACGTAACCTGCTCCCACGTGATGTACGGGTTTATCAGCTATTGTCTGATGGGAAAGACCTACACCCACTTCCAAACCTGACGATGCTATTGGCTGATACACGAAAATAATTGAAACCAATGTTAAGTAGTTTCTTAGAGGTATGCATCAGTGATGGGGAATGGAACATCGAGAATGTGTGATAGAACATACGCTTAGCAAAGTATTCATCCCACTGGTAATCAACTAGCCTGACTAAAACTCGCATAGTATTATATTGACACAGAGAGTGTATATTTCATTCAGTGCTTTTATAAAAAGTAATGAATACATAATAAATGTGAGAGAGGAATAACATATTTCAATAGCCTCTGACAGTTAGCTGATACAATTACAAGAGGGAGAGCTGCCAATACTAGACTACTATTAAGCGTTCACCTGAACTTTGATATTTTGAACACTGACGCATTAAAGAGCTTTAAAATCAGAATGGGGAACTATACAAGAGAGGGAGTGATACGGAGGGGTGACTAATGCAATCGCACACTTGTCCATTTGCTACCCAACTGACAACACTCAATTATTCTGAAGCGATTAATGCTCTGGGGGATCGCACTGGCAGGCGCCGCCTCTCCTCGTGTGGAATGGGCCCTCAAATAATATTAATAATTATGACAAGTATTACTGTGGTGGTACAAACAGCATTCATTTTAAAACGAGAAATAAAGACAGAAAGGCGCGAACTGTGTGTGTCACAGCAACTATTCGCTCTATTGTTTCCTGGATACGCGATTAGAACACTAGGCTTTGGTCCGAAGGTTACTGGATTTGATTCTTGGTTCCTCCTCGTTGCGTAGTGGTTGGTATTCTTGGCTGTCATCATGAAGTCCCACGTTCCAATCCCGGAACTGCCAAGAATTGTAATTCTGGTCTGAAGCTGGAACATAATGTCCCTAAAGAATCAACAACAACAACTTTGATTCTCGGATGGGTTTTGGGATTGTAACACAGGACTATATGGTTGACTCCCCCTGCTCATGGTCTGGATGGTAATCATTTTGCAACTGATTATACTGTAGTTTTCAGTTCCCCCTATGGGTAGTTACAAAGTCAATATGTAGTTTCGTTTCATCACGTTCATTTTTAAAACATTTTTTGAAATTCATGAACATGTTTAAATAATGAAATTAATATATATCTACTGTATTATTATTATTGCGTTAATTCACACAAAATGGAATCACTAAAATCTTATAAGAAGACTGAAATTTAAAATTATGATCAAAGTATCCCGATATTTTTATCATTTCAAATGATCTTGTCGACTTCATCGTTATGCTTTGGTCTACCGTTATGCGTTACGGTTACGGCGTGTATGACGTCATCATGTTGTTCAGTTCATATGCACTGAGTCTTAGTTTACTCCTGGGGTCTGGCGTTATGCGATACGGAGACGGCGAGTGCGTGACGTCATGCAGCAGAGAGCACCTCCCACTCTCAATTCCCCGCGCGGGAAGCCTAAGTTAAAGGGTAATGGAGTCTGTTGAGTCTGAGTTTACTCCTGGGGTCTGGCGTTATGCGATACGGAGACGGCGAGTGCGTGACGTCATGCAGCAGAGTGCACCTTCCGCTCTCCGATCCCCGCGCGGGAAGCCTGAGTTAATGGGTAATGGAGTCTGTTGAAAGAGTCCTGGGGCTTCGAGCGAAGCGAAAAGCCCTCCTGAGCCTTTCTAACATGTGTCGCATTTGTAGCATGCGTCATTTGAAATGTTATGAAGTCTAGTCTCTCAGACTGCCCGTATCTTTTTCTTTCTTGCTTTATGATGCAAGGAAAGTTGAGAAAAACCACAATGCAATTCCACATTTGTATGAATGCCATTTCTTGAACATGTAGGTAAGCATTAATTGTGAATTCATTGTGTGTGTCATACACCCAGCGCAGTAAATATAGACTACAGTGTTCAGAAAACATGTTCTTTTGTAGTGGATCTGAGGAGGTTAAATGGTGTCATAAAGTTACTTCCTGTTCAACTGCATCGTCAAAGCAGGTATATTGAACATCAGAATGGCTGCAAGTACTTTGTAATAATTCAATTCAAGGTTTTATAATTAACTTAATATACTAGATTTTTATATTCCCAATTTTGATGTTGTTTCGATTTTCTTTCCAATATTACAAATACAAATGACGTGATACAGAAAATCTAAACACAGATATGGATTCAGGGCACTTAACATAACAAGTATCAGTAATATTTCCGTTGTAGCAGAAAAATGGAATTGCACTTCAATGCAATAATTCAATTCAACTCCATCACGATATGCATGTGAGAAAAGTCTGTACCAGTCCTCTCCGGATGCCACATACACTCATTTTCATTAGAACATGCACTATGAATTTATCGAAATAATTCTTCACACACCACACCACTGTGAATAACCAGCAGCTAAGAGGGAGAGGTTACCACTACAGCCTAGGATCTGACGAGCTACGTCGGTGTCACAATACGGTAGATGGAACGTTCAAGCTTGCTTGAGCTCTGACGAGAAATTCACTGAATCCACCACGAGTTTTAAGTCCAGAACTGCATTCAAATTCCAGATTTTCAGTTAAAAGAGGTTCTATAGCATTAAATACTCACAAGAGATGACTGATGACTCTTACTACTCTCATTGAGGAATAATGATAAAATGATCGTGTGGTCTCCGGAGAGGCTGAGTGCAGGTCTCTCTCGTTGATGCCCGTGGGCGACCTGCGCGTCCTAATGAGGATGAAATAATGATGATGACGTCACATATAGCCAGTCCCCGAGCCACGGCAATTAACCCCAGGAGATTAAAATCCCTGATGGCCCAGTCGGGAACAGAATCCGGGGAACTTCGAGCCAAAGTCTAGCGTGCTAACCATTTAGCCACGGAGCCGGACCTCATTGAGGAGAAACGTGATCAGTTTGCAGTGATAATGGTGGGGTACAGCAGGTGCAGGTCCTTCAGCATCCATGAAGCCGAACAAAAGAAAATCATGTGGCAAAACGGTGCAGTTCCAGTATCTCAGATCAGAGCCACGAATCAATCCTTATTCAGTCATCAAGTGCTTATTAGGCGCGAAATATGAGACTAAATCAGAAAAATATATATGTGATTAATTTTTATGGCCGGTCACGTAGTTTTGGGGTAGCGCGCCTGCTCTCACCCGGAGGCCCCGAGTTTGATTCCCGGGTCCGACAGTAATTTTATAAACTATCTTGATGGCTCAAGCAGGTTGCATTCAGCCTCGTGAGGACAATTCAGTAGCTGACAGACAGTATGGCAGCACCCTGTTCACGGAAACCGAAATAATGGCCAAGAGGACACGACGCGCTGACCCCACGTCAGCCTACAATTTGTAGGTTGAATGGGTGGGCAGCGGATGATTGGTAGGTCAAGGCACGTCATGGGCTGTGATGCCACGGGGCGTGTTTGTTATAACTGTATTTAATCAGATTACAGGGGATAACGTTCATGAAGCGAGAATCATTAGATCCAGGCGAAAGACAATAAAATGCACACAATGCCACCCTCACATAGGTGTTGCATTCCACCGCGAGGCGAGGCAATGCTACCCCTGAGAGTTGCTGTCTTCCACCACGAGGTGAGGCAATGCTACCCCAGAGAGTTGTTGTCTTCCACTGCGAGGTGAGGCAATGCTGCCCACAGAGAGTTGCTGTCTTCCACTGTGAGGTGAGGCAATGCTGCCCACAGAGAGTTGCTGTCTTCCACTGTGAGGTGGGGCAATGCTACTCCCAGAGAGTTGCTGTCTTCCACTGTGAGGTGAGGCAATGCTACCCACAGAGAGTTGCTGTCTTCCACCACGAGGTGAGGCAATGCTACCCACAGAGAGTTGCTGTCTTCCACTGTGAGGTGGGGCAATGCTACTCCCAGAGAGTTGCTCTCTTCCACTGTGAGGTGAGGCAATGCTATCCCCAGAGAGTTGTTGTCTTCCACCACGAGGTGAGGCAATGCTACCCCAGAGAGTTGTTGTCTTCCACTGCGAGGTGAGGCAATGCTGCCCACAGAGAGTTGCTGTCTTCCACTGTGAGGTGGGGCAATGCTACTCCCAGAGAGTTGCTGTCTTCCACTGCGAGGTGAGGTAATGCTACTCCCAGGGAGTTGCTGTCTTCCACCACGAGGTGAGGCAATGCTGCCCACAGAGAGTTGCTGTCTTCCACTGTGAGGTGGGGCAATGCTACTCCCAGGGAGTTGCTGTCTTCCACCACGAGGTGAGGCAATGCTACCCCAGAGAGTTGTTGTCTTCCACCACGAGGTGGGGCAATGCTACTCCCAGAGAGTTGCTGTCTTCCACTGCGAGGTGAGGTAATGCTACTCCCAGGGAGTTGCTGTCTTCCACCACGAGGTGAGGCAATGCTACCCCAGAGAGTTGTTGTCTTCCACCACGAGGTGGGGCAATGCTACTCCCAGAGAGTTGCTGTCTTCCACTGCGAGGTGAGGTAATGCTACTCCCAGGGAGTTGCTGTCTTCCACCACGAGGTGAGGTAATGCTACTCCCAGGGAGTTGCTGTCTTCCACCACGAGGTGAGGCAATGCTACCCACAGAGAGTTGTTGTCTTCCACTGTGAGGTGAGGCAATGCTACCCACAGAGAGTTGCTGTCTTCCACTGCGAGGTGAGGTAATGCTGCCCCCAGAGAGTTGCTGTCTTCCACTGTCAGGTGAGGCAATTCTACCCACAGAGAGTTGCTGTCTTCCTCTGTGAGGTGAAGCAATGCTGCCCCCAGAGAGTTGCTGCCTTCCACAGTGAGGTGAGGCAATGCTACCCACAGTGAGTTGCTGTCTTCCACTGCGAGGTGAGGCTTTGCTGCCCCCAGAGAGTTGCTGTCTTCCACTGTGAGGTGAGGCAATGCTACTCCCAGAGAGTTGCTGTCTTCCACCACGAGGTGAGGCAATGCTACTCCCAGAGAGTTGCTGTCTTCCACCACGAGGTGAGGCAATGCTGCCCCCAGAGAGTTGCTGTCTTCCACTGTGAGGTGAGGCAATGGTACCCACAGAGATTTGCTGCCTTCCACTGTGAGGTGAGGCAATGCTAGTCCCAGAGAGTTGCTGTCTTCCACTGTGAGGTGAGGCAATGCTACTCCCAGAGAGTTGCTGTCTTCCACTGCGAGGTGAGGCAATGCTACCCACAGAGAGTTGCTGTCTTCCACTGTGAGGTGAGGCAATGCTGCCCCCAGAGAGTTGCTGTCTTCCACTGTGAGGTGAGACAATGCTGCCCCAAGAGATTTCTGTCTTCCACTGCAAGGTGAGGCAATGCTACCACCAGAGAGTTGCTGCCTTCCACTGCGAGGTGAGGCAATGCTGCCCCCAGAGAGTTGCTGTCTTCCACTGTGAGGTGAGGCAATGCTACTCCCAGAGAGTTGCTGCCTTCCACTGTGAGGTGAGGCAATGCTACTCCCAGAGAGTTGCTGTCTTCCACTGCGAGGTGAGGTAATGCTACTCCCAGAGAATTGTTGTCTTCCACTCCGAGCTGAGGCAATGCTACTCCCAGAGAGTTGCTGCCTTCCACTGTGAGATGAGGCAATGCTACCCCCAGAGAGTTGCTGTCTTCCACTGCGAGGTGAGGCAATGCTACTCCCAGAGAGTTGCTGCCTTCCACTGTGAGGTGAGGCAATGCTACTCCCAGGGAGTTGCTGCCTTCCACTGTGAGATGAGGCAATGCTACCCCCAGAGAGTTGCTGTCTTCCAGTGTGAGGTGAGGCAATGCTTCTCCCAGAGAGTTGCTGTCTTCCACCAAGAGGTGAGGCAATGCTTCTCCCAGAGAGTTGCTGTCTTCCACCACGAGGTGAGGCAATGCTACCTACAGAGAGTTGCTGTCTCCCACTGTGAGGTGAGGCAATGCTGCCCCCAGAGAGTTGCTGTCTTCCACTGTGAGGTGAGGCAATGCTACTCCCAGAGAGTTGCTGCCTTCCACTGAGAGGCGAGGCAATGCTGCCCCCAGAGAGTTGCTGCCTTCCACTGTGAGGTGAGGCAATGCTACTCCCAGAGAGTTGCTGTCTTCCACTGCGAGGTGAGGCAATGCTACCCACAGAGAGTTGCTGTCTTCCACTGTGAGGTGAGGCAATGCTACCCCCAGAGAGTTGCTGTCTTCCATTGCGAGGTGAGGCAATGCTACCCACGTAGAGTTGCAGTCTTCCACTGTGAGGTGAGGCAATGCTGCCCACAGAGAGTTGCTGTCTTCCACTGCGAGGTGAGGCAATGCTACTCCCAGAGAGTTGCTGCCTTCCACTGTGAGGTGAGGCAATGCTACTCCCAGGGAGTTGCTGCCTTCCACTGTGAGATGAGGCAATGCTACCCCCAGAGAGTTGCTGTCTTCCAGTGTGAGGTGAGGCAATGCTTCTCCCAGAGAGTTGCTGTCTTCCACCAAGAGGTGAGGCAATGCTTCTCCCAGAGAGTTGCTGTCTTCCACCACGAGGTGAGGCAATGCTACCTACAGAGAGTTGCTGTCTCCCACTGTGAGGTGAGGCAATGCTGCCCCCAGAGAGTTGCTGTCTTCCACTGTGAGGTGAGGCAATGCTACTCCCAGAGAGTTGCTGCCTTCCACTGAGAGGCGAGGCAATGCTGCCCCCAGAGAGTTGCTGCCTTCCACTGTGAGGTGAGGCAATGCTACTCCCAGAGAGTTGCTGTCTTCCACTGCGAGGTGAGGCAATGCTACCCACAGAGAGTTGCTGTCTTCCACTGTGAGGTGAGGCAATGCTACCCCCAGAGAGTTGCTGTCTTCCATTGCGAGGTGAGGCAATGCTACCCACGTAGAGTTGCAGTCTTCCACTGTGAGGTGAGGCAATGCTGCCCACAGAGAGTTGCTGTCTTCCACTGCGAGGTGAGGCAATGCTACTCCCAGAGAGTTGCTGTCTTACACCGCGAGCTGAGGCAATGCTACCCACATAGTGTTGCTGTCTTCCACTGTGAGGCGAGGCAATGCTGCCCCCAGAGAGTTGCTGTCTTCCACTGCGAGGTGAGGCAATGCTACTCCCAGAGAATTGCTCTCTTCCACCGCGAGCTGAGGCAATGCTACCCACGTAGAGTTGCTGTCTTCCACTGTGAGGTGAGGCAATGCTGCCCCCAGAGAGTTGCTGTCTTCCACTGCGAGGTGAGGCAATGCTACCCCCAGAGAGTTGCTGTCTTCCACTGCGAGGTGAGGCAATGCTACTCCCAGAGAGTTGCTGTCTTCCACTGTGAGGTGAGATGGAAGCCCAACTGTCGAGCTGAAAGCAGGATCCGTTACCACGTGTCTGTTATGTTCGCCGATTTTTAAAATTATTTTTGTGGAGTTCAAAAGGCAACGTCCCTGCTACAGCCAGTTACTTCGGAAGCGTGTACGATTGCGACCTGCGAACAGACCGGCAGAACCGTGCTTCAATACTGTAATGGTCCAATTTGTCTACCTACTGTATGTTATTTATTTTATTTGATTTGTTATATTATTTTATTCGATTATTATTTCAAGCAGAGAGATTATTTGTATTTAATTTGTATAATTTATACTCTGAATCCAGTCCGATTCATATATACATCAAATAACATCATTGTATTTCTTCATATCACGGTGGGTGAGTGTTCAAGGTGTCGGTCTACTAACCCCAAGTTTGCAGTTTCGCTCCTGGCCGTGGTAAGTGATTTTTCAAAGGCGTTAAAAATACGACACGCATGTCATATGTTGTTTGCATGTCTAAGAACCCATTTGAATTCAGTAGGCCGTGTTTATAATGGCAAAATTAATCTCGAGAATTTCCGCCAACTAAAATTTCCTCATTTCTCTACTAAAAAGCGGTATAGTGTTCAAGGAGCTTAGATATCTAACCTCCTTGACTTTCATAGTGCTTCAAGGAACAACGAAATTTGACATGCAAGCTACACTCTGGGTGTCAAATAACGAAGCTTGCACCCGGCAGCCGAGGCCATACGATATTATTATAACAAAGCGAGATAGGGCGTTACCAAATCGACTTCATTATGGTCAAGCAGAGGTTTCGAAACCCGATTTTGTATTGTAAAACATATCCCGGTGCTGACATAAACTCTGACCAAAATTGGGTTGTTATGAAATGCAGATTAAAGTTGAAGAAACTGAAGAAAAGTCATAAGCCAAAAAGATGGGCAATAGACAGACTGAAAGAGAAGGATGTAAACGAAAGACTCAAGAAAAGTATAAGGGAAGGACTAATGAAGAACCCTAAACAAACTTCAATTGCTGACGAATGGGCACTTTTGAAGATTGAAATAACAAAATAAGCAGAAGAAAACATTGGTAGGAAAGAAAGAATAGGTAGATAACCGTGGATCACACAGGATATACTAGAATTGATGGACGAAATGCGAAACACAAGAATGTAAGAGATGAAAACGGGAAAGCAGAATACAGACGTCTGAGAAATGAGGTTAACATGAAGTGCAAGGAAGCGAAAGAAGAATGGTTGAAAGTGAAATGTGCAGGTATAGGAAATTGTCTGAAATTAGGAAAAGTAGACACAGCTTATCGAAGGATTAAGAATACTTTTGGCGTAAATGCTGTAATATTAAGGACATAAGTGGAAAGCCTCTAACAGATAGGGAAGAAAAGCTTGAGAGATGGAAAGCTTACATAGAGTGTTTGTATAAGGGAAAGGAGATTGAGAATCATGTAATGGAAAGTGAGGAGGAAATTGATGAGGATGCGAAAGGAGATTTAATATTGAGATAAGAATTTGACAGAGCATTGGAAGACTTAGGCAGGAACAAAGCACCAGGCATAGATGATATACCGATTGAGTTGCTACGCTACATAGGAGATGAAGGTCTGATCAGGTTATATCACTTGGTGTGTAGGATTTATGAGACAGGTGAGGTACCATCTGATTTCATGAAGAATGTTATCATCCCTGTACCGAAGAATGTAGGAGCTGACAGATGTGAAGATTACCGTACAATCAGCTTGATTACTCATGCTTCAAAGATCCTGTCTAGAATAATTTACAAGAGGATATAAAGCCAGATAGAAACGGAGTTGGGTGAAGACCAGTTTGGTTACAGGAGAAATGTAGGAACAAGGGAAGCTGTACTGAGTCTTAGGCTGATTTTGGAAGGTAGAATAAGGAATGATAAGAGAACGTTCATGGCATTTGTAGACTTAGAAAAGGCTTTTGATAACGTTGATTGGACTAAAATGTTTGACATTTTGAAAACGATTGGAATGAAGTACAGGGATAGGAGGGTGATCTACAATCTATACAGAAACCAGACAGCAGTCATTCGAGCTGAAGGACTTGAGAGGGAAGCTGGTATTCAGAAAGGTGTAAGGCAAGGCTGCAACTTATCACCCATACTTTTCAATCTTTACATTGAACAAGCAATGAAGGAAATTAGAGAAAAATTTAATGTGGGAGTGAAGATTCAAGGAGAAATAATTTCAACTCTGAGATTTGCCGATGACATAGTCATCTTGGCCGACACGCCTGAGGATTTGAATGAATTTTTGAATGATATGGACTCCGTCTTGAGGAAAGAATTCATGATGGAAATTAATAAATGTAAAACAAAAATATTGGAATGCAGCCGAAATAAATCAGAAACATCTATTGACATCAAATTGGCAGGTGAAAAGCTACAGGAAGTAGGAGAATTCTGTTACTTAGGAAGCAAAATAACCAGTGATGGACGAAGCAAAGAGGATATAAAAAGTCGATTAGCTCAGGCAAGGAAAGCATTTCTACAGAAAAGGAATCTGTTGCCATCGAATATAGATTTAGGTATTAGGAAGTCATTTTTGAAGGCCTTTGTCTGGAGCGTGGCACTCTATGGAAGTGAAAGTTGGACTATTGGTGCAGCAGAAAAGAGGAGAATTGAAGCGTTTGGAATGTGGTTGTTACAGGAGAATGATGAAGATCAGATGGGTAGATAGAGTTACAAACGAAGAGGTATTGAGACTAGCGGGAGTGGAGAGATGTTTCTGGCGACTGCTAATGACGAGAAGAGATAGGTTGGTAGGACACATACTAAGACACCCAGGAATAGCAGGCTTAGTTATGGAAGGAAGGGTTGAGGACAAGAACTGTAGGGGTAGACCAAGGTTAGAATATGTTAAACAGATTGCCTCGGATGTAGGGTGTGGTAGCTATGTAGAGATGAAACGATTAACTCTGGACAGGGAGGCATGGAGGGCTGCATCAAACCAGTCAAAAGACTGAAGACTCAAGCAACAACAACAGTGAGATTTTATGTAGGATGGAAGCAAGTAATTTGCGTTAACTTAGGACGAACAGAGCAGGGGCGAATGCTGGTCATGAAAGTCAGGCTTGCTCTTCCATTCATGAATGTTGGTGGGGGTGGAACATGCATAGTTCTGAATGAATAAAATGTAGGCCTATACATCCTTTAAACGCTAAATCACATGATCATTTTAATTATCGGTTACATGAACATGCATTCAAACTGGTTACGACGCACCTTGTATTCAAGAAGGGCCAAAAAAATAACAAATTTTCAAATCAGACACATTTTATAATTATTAACACATCATGACAAACCAGTGATTATAATAACGTTCTCACATACTGAACTTATTTCAGCTATTAAATCATATTGGATTGCAGACGACGCCCTTCTAAAAATGGTAGAGTCTTTCAGATGAGAATTGAATAGTCCTCCGAAAAAAAAATGGATTTGATGAGCTGTCGATAATGCACGGTTCGGAAACCATTCCCGCGCGTCAAATCATTCAGAATAGATGAGCGGTAACTTACAGTATACTCGTCACTGTAGCTCTCAGACCAGAGCTTCCAACTGCACATTACATACGTGAGAACTTGTAGCCGGCCCTGGAGAGAACAGACATGCGCGCGCATACATTTCTCGCTGTGTCGACCGCTCCGCTGAAGCTCTGAAGACACGAGCAAGCCTCGCTGTACACACCAAAATATATGCAACATGCGATTTGTATAACGCACATCTATTACAGATACGGTGCATATAGTAATTGTTTGAACTCGCCTGCTTTGGAAGAATATTGCGCTTGCGCAGCAAGCGTAGCATGCCCGGAGAAATCGCCCCTGGAACAGAGAATCTTACGAAATGTGTTTGTTGGTTTCAATAACATACACGACGGGTTGTCTGCTCACATTTAGCTGAAGAAACATAGGAGGATGTTGCAATGCTCCTGGAAGAGCCTGCTCCAGATAGAAAGGAAGGCGTTGCAACAGGTGGTTAGCTCATGACCGCACCAGGTTCAGACATTATTTTCGTAACGAGGGGGATAATTTCCTGTAGAAGGAAGAGGTCATCACGTGACAGTCATATTGAATCATGAACAAAGAGATTGATTTTTGAAGAGGAGGGAGGTGTTGACATAGCAACGGGATGTTCATTGGTGAGGAAGAAGATCCTTGGAATATTCGATTTACCGGGTACTCTGATTCTGGAGCCATTTTCAACGACTGTGCTTTTGTCCTTCGTAAACTCGACTAAAGTTGTGTATTCTGACAAAGTGAACTCTTGATCGTCAATCACTTGTGACTGGACTTATATTAAGCAGTTCAGCCAAAGCTTGCTTAAGTTTACAAAGTATTAAACTGTATTAATATTATGTATTTGGTCATATTCACCGAGGTGATTATCGAATTAGATTCGATCACAGTCTCAGTCAGCAGCAGCCATACATCAAGTCACTGCTTTTCAACTCAATTATTTATCATCATCGCCGATCTACTAGGGATACCACATTCTTGGAGATGTCCAAGGAATCCAACAACCAACGAACTGACGTCATGACACAAGGTCATGAAGATCATCAAGACAGCACCGGTGAGCTTGCGTACTGCCCAAACACAAGTATCTCTGTAATTTTCGATTTTGGCATTTAACTGCCCGATTTAAACTTCCATTGATTTTTTAATTAACCTACTTCCATTTTGCATATTGCCACAGTAAAGTCAAATCAAGCTCAATTATTCTTTTTTACTTAACGTCCTCTTCATTTGCTGCTTTCTTGTTAATATATTCTTATATTGCTTATGGTAGGTCTTTCTTTCCAAGTAGATAGATCCATATAAGGCATCCCATTCTCCTCTATCGATTACTAATTCGTTAGTGACTTAGTTACGTCACGATCTCGGGGAGAGAGGACTTAGGTGCTCTGGTATTTATTATTTATATACAAATTTGGATCGTCAACTTCAAGTTTCGACCTGGTGCCCATTCAAGGTTATACTTATCTTTATTGATAAATAGGTAAGAGGTGAGTATATATTTATTGATGTACCAACCTATGATATTTGTAACCATCAACACTGTGGAGCACCAGCATAACCATTACATTTGTTCGCCCAACTCATGGTCAAACCATTACAATACCAAGCACACGCTTCCGATGTAACCAATAATACATACGAGAGGGCTATTCCAAATCTAAGGTCCAGTCAAAAAAAAAAACATCCAAAATAAAACTTGTTTCCAAAACAATTGTTTTATTGACATTCCTTACGCCTTTCTCTATTTTTCTACATAATTTTCATACTTATTTACACATTTGTCACATCGTTCCACAAGCTTTTGAATGCCTAAGTCGTACAACTCGGCCGCCTGCGAAGCTAACCAGTCTTTAACAGCTTCTTTCACTTCATCATCTGTGTCGAAGCGCTTGCCGCCAAGAAACTCCTTTAGGTAGCGGAACAGGTGGAAATCACTTGGCGCCAAGTCCGGACTGTACGGTGGGTGGTCCATCTGTTCCCATCCAAATTTCTTGATTAGAGTTTGGGTGTCATTCGCAGTATGGGGTCTGGCATTGTCATGCAACAACAACATACCAGACGACAATTTTCGAAAATGCAAATGTTCAGACTCAATTCTGTACAAAGTTGTTCAACGGCCCTTACTTCATAATTGGCGGGCTGATTAATTGTCTTAAACATTGTGAACGGACACTATCAACAGCACACAGCAACAGTCACAACGCTACTGGCGGCTTTTGCCGCGCAAGGCATCCCAGGAGTCGGCGCGCATGCGTGCTTTGCCCTTGACGCCGCTTTCAAATATTTACGGCGAATCGGACCTTACTTATGGAATAGCCCTCGTACTTGCATACCCCACAATATGCTTCCTGACACGTGCCACCTTACAGAGCTGCAAGATGTTCTATGGCAGTAATTCGTATTATTGCCGCATATGTTTATGGTTATACGCATGTATGTACGACAAAGAAGACCCAGACGATTTTCAGATACATTTTGCCTGCCTACTTTCAGATTCCTGCATCACATGACCTAAACAATTAATGCGGTTAAGTGCTGAAAACTTAACAGTACTCCACCATAGCAAGTTTACAAACCCTTTTTGTGACATGTATCTTGTAAAATACCATCCGTATGATGTTCTTTTAGTAAAACTACTGTTGACAGAAGCATGATGCTCATTTAGCCGAAGGGTGTTGTCCAGTGAGAAATGTCACTTAGGTTGCTGAGCGGAAATCGAATCATGATCTATCCATTACAGGAAATTATACGCCTTGGCGCCCATTGTTATCGAGCGCAGTGAATTCAGTTCATAGTCTATTGAAGCCTGATGGTCTATTGCCGACATATGGCCTGCGCAGTTAGCCGTAATATTATTAAATGACGATAGAGATCACTAACACTGTGGAGGCATGGCGCTCAATCATTGCTCCACTAAGGAATGTACTGTAAGTGAATCAGAGAAATAAACTCATGAAACTTACCAGAGAATGGCTATTCTACAGTGTGGTTTGAGCAGGGCCGATAAAGTACATCGGGATCCAGAAAACTCAAGCGAACATGAACAAAGAAGGTGTCGAGTTTTACGGACTCTATGAAGACTTATATAGTACGGTACTCTATTCAGATTTCCGTATAAATGTACCACAAAATATTAACATAATATAAAGGCCGGTTTGAATTTTGAAATATAATCTAAAATAAAAACACCTTACAAGCACGTGAAACTCAAAGTCATTTCTTTAGATAAATTTGGTGATGGTGATTTATCTCTTGCAGTAGTTCGTGCTTCCGGCGGCTTCATCACCCACAATTCACTATGAATTGGCAAACAAATCAACGGAAAGTTTAACTGGAAGCTATTCGAGCATGTATTGCACACCATACAATATTTACAATATATTGTGGGTGTATTTAGACGCCAACAATGAATAGTACAAGTGGGGTGCAATAGACGCCAGCTATTCCATGCTCGAAAGCTGCCTTGAGGGTCAGTAACAATTTCCCTACACAAATTACTTGTTAGCAGGATCGTTGTTTTACCCGTAGTTAAGACATTCAGCATAGGATCGTCAAATTGGCTAGCCCTTGTCTCGGTGTCTGCTTCAACAGCATATACAATTTTGTTCAGATCCTTCAAATCAAGATTTGACTCAAGGTGACACCGCACTGATTATCGTATAGTGTCTAAAATCAACATGCACTGCCCGAAAGCTTATTAACCTGCTTTCAAGTTTTTCAAAAATGAAAGTATACTTATGAGATTTACACCAGCCAAAAGTTTGTGTTTGTGTGTGTGAGTGTTTGTGTATGTGTATATGACTGTCCCTCCTATCAATTCCAACAAGACAAAACCAAATTAAATCAAATTTGGTAAAGAGGTAGCACTAGCAAAGGATATCTCAGTGCCATGCTTTATATCACCGCCATCTTAATCAAAACAAAATTGTGGTCATTCAAATGTTTAAAGCTTAAATCCAATTACGACTAAACTAACCATCAGATCTCTACTAAATGTTGCAAATATATATATATATATATATATATATATAACTAAAAGGTCATAAGCTAAATAAGTTCAACATGACGGCTGTGTGAATCATGCAAGTATTATAGGCTAATCCGTAACTTATGGTCCAACAAGGTCCAGTATCACCAGTTCCCTTCGTGAAACGGAGGGTGATTTAAAGTGTCCTTAAGGACGTCATCATCATCATTGTACAGTTCCAGTTTCCCGGGTACTGTTTATGAGCTTGTTGCACTTCAACCTGTCCATATACAACTTGTCAAGGAGAACATCATCCACTGTCCATCCTCTGGTCGCTAGATCAATCTTGATCATGTCCATCCATCGGGTTCTAGGTCTTCCTACAAGTCATTTTCCATCCACCTGTCTTTCCAAATTTATTCTGGCTGATCTTGTAGGCTCCATCCTCTTCACATGCCCATAGCACCGTAGTCTAGATGTGCTGACTCGATCTAATAGGGATGTCCTTATTCCAGCTTGTTTCCTCACTTCCTCGTTCTTTAACTTGTCCATCTTGGTCTTCTGGATGGTGGATCTAAGAAATGTCATCTCTGATGCTTGCAGTCTTGATGCATCTCTCTTTGTAAGGGTGCATGTTTCAATACCATAGGTCAATATTAGTATAAATTAGCTGTTAAACACCACCAGTTTAGCTGGTTTTGGAATTATGTCATCCCATTGAAGTGTCCTTAATTGTTGGTAGAATTCTGATCCCTTTTGCACTCTGTTGGTAATTTCTTTACTGACCAAATTATCACTGGAGATTAAACTTCCAAGTTAAGGAAAACTATCCACACACTCCAGCTGGTAGTCTCCTAGTTTAACACTTGCTGGACGCCCATCTCTGTTGACTGACATCACCACTGTCTTTGTCTCGCTGATGTTGAGGTTATATTACTAGAACTGGGATTTCCATACATTGAGTCTGGTCAGTACTTCTTCTTCTGTTTCACCCCAAATCATGATGCTATCAGCAAAGGCCACTGCATGCAATTCACCTAACTTTTCCTTGACGTTCTTCATTATGTTATCCATAATAGTGATGAAGAGTAGTGGGGACAGTGCACTGCCTTGCTGAACTCCACTCTTGGTCTCAAACCATGACGATCGTCCTTCCCCAATATGTACACAGCTAATACAGTCTTTGTACAGCATCTGCACTTTCCTTACGAGTCCCTCAGGCACATTTCTTTTCCTCAGGCACTCCCAGATCTTATCTCTTAAAACACTGGTCATTGTACTGTATTCCGGGATATAGAGAAGGCCTATGATAGTGATGGCAAGTGTGATAAAATTAGGCAAGCCAGCCCTCTTCATAATTTTCACTCGCAACCCATCATGGCCTGAAATTACTACTAGCCATCAATATTATGTAAATGCAAACAATGAACTTGAAGTTCGCGTTTTTCAAGCGAAAGTAAAGGAACTGTTACGTTTAATTAATCAAACGCAAATATTTGACGAGGTGTAAACTTTCATATACACGGTTAAGTTTATCTCATATACGGTACTTACTGGTTTGTCTCCGAGATAGTTATAAATTACAAGAAATCTGTGATTTTCATAAGACAGTGTCTTGCGAAATACCAGATACATTTAATACCTCTTTGTACAATTTATTAGTATAGACATACATTGTACATGGACCTGCGACCTCCTTAATCCCAATTCAATTTGCATGAAAGATGGAAGATGTAAGAAGGGTTTTCCAAAAGATTTTGTTCCAGAAACTAAAGAGAATGTAAACGGCTATCTTCTTTACAGCAGGCGACAGAATATGGCAAAAGTGTGCATGGCACCAAGATAGAAATCGAAAATCGCTTCATTGATCTATATAATAGATACCTATTGATGTATTTTCACGCCCATATCAACTTTGAGAATGATGAAGATCATAGGGTAACTAATAAAGAGTTATTAAGACGAGTGGGACAGGAGAAAGTTTTCTGGCAACTGGCGACTGATAATGAAGAAAAGAGATTGCTTAGTAGGGCACGAACTAAGCCACCCAAGAATACCAAACTTGGTAATTGGATGAAGGGCCGAGGGCAAGGGTTAGACCAAGACTGAAATATGTTAAACAGATTACCTCGGATGTAATATGTTGTGGCAATGTAGAGATGCAACGATTAGCTCAAAACAGGGAGACATGGAGGGCTGCGTCAAACCAGTCAAAAGTCTGAAGACTCAAACAACAACAACAACAACAGCAACGTATGGGACGAAAGCAAATATATTTGGAAAGAAACTTCTTAAATTCAAAAAGGTAATAGCTCGGATGTAGAATGTTTCACCGTCTGAATCAGAAAGATAAAATCTGCGCTTTCTAAGTGGGTGCCACTAGCTTTGACGATCTCCGAGCATACCAAGGTATTAGCTACCTTATATATAACGATGTGGCAATTATGCTTTGATTGCTTATTGATGAATCAGAATGGCAACGCTCTTTGATGGAAGCATCGGATTTTGAAATGCCCTTTCAATTGAGACAGTTATTCGCCAATGTATATTTATTTCATAAGCCTTGCAATGCAGTCATATTTGGGACACGTAAAAATCCTCACTGGGAAGATTATTATTTGAAGTCTAGAGACGAAAATACGGATTATCAACTGACTCTCAGATGTTAATAAAACCCTCCAATTGTATGGTTTGAACATGCCTGTTTTACTGAGATACAAACAACTAACGTGCCAGTTTTCACCTTTGATTTGGCCGACACGATGCCCTTAGCAAACCAGGAACAACTTGCAATTACTAATGAAATCACTACCGTGCTCCCAAAACAAAAAAAAGCCCACATGTTACGAACGCATTTTTATTGACAGCCCTGTGGCACAGGAAAAACATTTATTTACCGCTTAATACAGAAGTTCTGCAGTGTATGTTGCTGTTGATTCATGAAGGAGCTCTGCGACATCGTGGTCATGTAGCCCTGTGTACTTGGGTGAATGTGGAATTCGTCTCATTACCTGTGTTATTTTGTTGTCTGCACTAGTGTGTGTAGGTATAATTCAGATGTGGATTGGGATAGATTTGGCCGTGACCTTAATTTAGGAACCATCCCGGCATCTGCCTGGGCTAGAAGTGGGAACCAGGGAAAACCACTTCCAAGATGGCTGAGGTGGGAATCAAAGCCGCCTCTTCTCAGTTTTACCTCATGAAGCTCAGTGTACCCAGTTGCAGCCTTCAGACCAGAATTTCATTTCTTGGCAGAGCCAGGAATCGAACCCGGGCCACCGCGGTGTCAGCCAAGGGTGCTAGTCACTACTCAACAAGGCAGACTGCAGTTTAGGGCTTCATAATATAAGGTGCGTTCAAAGAGTAACGAGCTGGAGGCTGTAATGCGCAAACAGGTGACGACATCGGCTAATCGTGGCGTGTGTAACGAGGTGTGGTTCCGACCAGAGCGTAAAAGGTCACAGTCCGTCTCTAGAGGGCGCGCGTGCACGTCACGTGACGATAAGAAGCGAGCAGCAGCATGCATCAATCGTCCAACCAAGACCAAATTAGTAGGCCATTCGACATGCTTCCTGGTGTGGTTGAAGACTGTGGGGCACCCACTGGGCACACATTTTCCGCAAGTGCAGTCGTTCCTTCATGATGGTATGCACACTTCCGACGCTCAATCTAACCACGGCGGGTATGGCGTTCACTGTCACTCGGCAGTCCTGGGTAATGAGTGCATCAACCAGCTGGACGTTGTCATCGGTAATGCAGGGGGGTGTCCCACACAGGGCATCATCGGCTAACGACACCCGTCCTTCCCTGAAGTGCTTGTGCCACGCCTTGACTCTTGCAAGGGACATGCAGTGTTCGCCGTACACTTGTGACATTCGGCGATGAATGTCCGTTCCCCCTACTCCTTCCGCTGTCAGAAACCGAACAATACCTCTTTGCTCTTCGTTTGACGCCTCCATGTCACTGTTTGCAATACGAATGGCTGCGTTGGACGATTGATGCATGCTGCTGCTCGCTTTGTATCGTCACGTGACGTGCACGCGTGCCCTCTAGCGACGGACTGTGACCTTCCACGCTCTGGTCGGAACCACACCTCGTTACACACGCCACGATTAGCCGATGTCGTCACCGGTTTGCGCATTACAGCCTCCGGCCCGTTACTTTTTGAACGCACTTTATATATCAGCAGCATGAACCGGAATAGCACTGTTTTTCTGCCAACGGTCGAACAGTACACAATACATTCAAAATTCCTGTAAATTTAAATCACAGTTCAGTGTAGGGATTAAAATTAAATTCTAAAGCAGTGGATGATATTTGGCAAGCATGGCTCATAATGTGGGATGATGCCCCAAATGCAATTCATTCATTCAATAATATGTGTGAATCGTCTTCTTAAAGGATATTACCGGTACGTGTAATGACATTCATTTTGTTGGGAAAAGTATTGTTCTTGGATGATACTTTGGGCATGCTTTGCCTGTTGCGCCGCACGCTTCTCGCCAAACAATTGTATTGAACGCATTCCTCTCTGGCACTTCTTCAAAATACGCCGCTCACATAAAAACATGCAGTCAATATCAGAAGAAATGACATTTTCTGATATTTTTCTACAATTTGGTAACGGCGACTACGCCTTGTGGATGATGAGGGGTTAAATATTATCGAATTACCAGCCAAGAATGTTAGCGCATGATGGCTTCGAGACTGAGATTTGCGGCGAAACATTCACTTCTGCGAAAGATATAATCAATTTCTCGAAGGTTGCATTCTTACAGCAAAAATGAACACTCGAATGAAATTAATTGAAAAGTTTTTGAACTTATAAATACATCACCTAGCGTTAGCAGATTAGATACTGAAGATGAAAGCCACCTACTTCAATTTCCTACAGAATTCATGAATTCCTTGGAACTAAGTGGCTTGCCTCCATTATTCTTACTCTAAAAGTTGGGGTCATAGTTATGGTCCTTAGAAGTCTGAAGTTTCCCAAGGGCTCCTAAGCGGAAGATATAAGTATGAACGTTGCCTGTATTTGAAAATAATAAGTGGAGATAAAATTAGGTCGAGAGCTCTAATCCCACGAGTTGATTTCACACCATCCAATAAAACACTTCCATTTCTTTTAAGAGACACAAAGTTCCAATTCACTTGGAATTCTGTATCACACTCAATATAGCTCAACGGGTTATCCTGAAACGTGTAGGTCTCTAGTTACCTCAGCACGTTTTCAGTCATGGCAATGACCAGAGTGCGATCTTTCGACACCCTTAAAAATGCAATACTGCCAAAAGTAATTGTACAAAGCATGTCGTATATGAGGAAATCCTTCAGTAAATATTCTCCCATTGACCGTCATGTATTGACGGGTTTCAACTAACATGTTATTAATATCGATTGCCCATCACCTATAATAGTTACAATGACAAACATTACCAATAATCTAGATCCGCATAAGTGGTTACTTATATCCAAGGTATATTCATCAGCTATTCCATACACTAAAACACTAGAATCAATAACTAAGAATTATCGCAATTATCGGGAATCGTGATTAGAGAGGATTATCGTCATGGAACTTCGCTAGCATTAACCATATGTCTATCAAACTGAATATAGCCCTCAGCCACTATCCCGATAACCCACAATCTGTTGGTGCTACAATTGCTTCACTTAACTTAAAATAACTTTGCAATAAGGTACATTAATTAGTTATTGTGATTTTAAGGGGAGCAACAACGAAATCCTCTGCCCCATAAAGTAGATTCCTACGAAAGATTTAATTTATCCAACGCAAAAGGCCACGGTTTTTCTTTTAATTGAAGATGGTGGTTGGCGTGCTAAAACAATATTGTGAACAATTACCTAGGTTAGGATTGCGCAATTAGTACGAAGCTTGGTGGACTAGGAGTTTTATATAACATACCTTGCTAATACTAGTCATAAGACTATCACAATGAATACAGCGCTCAACCACAGTTTTGAAAGGATGAGTTATTCAATTTGATAACCCACGAACTGTTTGATATATAATGATGAAGCATAGCAGATAGATAGACTGTCATAAGAAGTTTGTCTACAAATGGCACAAGATCAGCGACTCCATACAATCTTAATTCACATATTCACTGACAGCGATTTGCTGTTTGGAGGTAAGTGTCATCATTGTAACAGCTGCATTTATTCATGCAAGGTATCACTATGCTAGTGTGTCCAGGCCTTACTCTTTTACGGGTGAATGTTCCTTTACTTCCCAAATTGCTGCAGCACCCCATAACGGTCGTGGTGCATGGTTTCGCCGTAGGGTAGTTTTGTAAATGCTTAAGGCAAGTGAACTAATGTAAGACATGTGATGATTAATTCACTTTATTAAAATATGATCAGAGCATTGGATTGCAAACAATTCACTTGGTTAAGAACATCTTGGTTTACGTAGGAAATTTCATTTTAAACCACTCAATCGTGGTATTACCCCTCGTATTTATCAATAGATAAGCCTTGAATTGAACATTCTCACTCAATAAAATCGTTTAGTTTGCGGTATATTAAACATATCACAGATGTTTTCCTGTATGTAGTGCAAGGAATGTACTCTGCATCATTATAGAAAGCCATTTCATTCACTTCACAATGGTTTGATAATTGTGCGTCGAGACACGAACTACTGCGTGATTCCTTTAGAGAAGAGAAGTCAGTCGCTTGAGATAGCTGATGTCCACCTGTCCAATAGAGATCTCATTTGTTTACTCATCGGCATCAAAATCATTCCCCACGATCTCCTACAAAATATAAGTCATTAAATAGTAGCTCAAAATGTTGATGTCTACATTTGCAGCCAGTAGCAACACTAGGAGCGACAATGCAGCTGGGAATGCCAACGGACTCTCAACAAGGCAATATATCGCGGGGACTTGGGGCATGACCCGCCCATAAATCCCGCAGCGTTGGCACGCGCGCTAACAGCACACTGCCATCAGAGACGCAGCACTGATATGAGAAATAACACCTAAGAAATTAAAAAGAAAATGTATATCTCAGGTTTAATTATGTACCTTCTGATGATTCATTTGTTGACCCAACTGAACGCACTGTTTTGTACAACCAGCAAGGGCTCATTTCTAGTTGGACATTGATTGGCAACCACGCGTCGTTAGCTGAGCCTGATCACTTCCCTGTACTTGTGCTGGACCCCTGTTCTGCATCTTCCCTGCTGACCTTCCCTGATCAACATTTGCTTTCTTCCAACCCCAAATATAATATCATATTCGAGGCCTAGAGTGTTTTTCAATTATGTAGGCCCATAACGTTTTTAATCCCATAACTTTTATATTACGAAGTCTTGCTTCTAATATACTGTGTGTCTTCATTCCTGTTCGTGAGGGATTGAACAAACCGACAATACTCCCTGATGCTCACCACGCAAGGTAGAGCCCAGCTTGCGCACAGACAGCGATGAGCCAACATCTGTGCGCTCGGATGAGAGTGGGCCTTCCATACGCTCTCCACTGTGGCGTAAACCATTCCGGGATTCACTGTTGGTGATGACTCCTGAACTAGGCCCGTTTTCCTTTCTCCAAGACACACTCGATCTCATGTCTGCGGTTTAAATGACTAATTTACTCTTAAGCCCTTCTTTCCTCATTCTTCAAGGACTGAGTGCAGTTTCTTCTTCATCTTCTTCTTGCTTCTTTTAGGGAGAAGTATGTAGTAATGGCAGTGGTGGTAGTAGCAGTGCTGGTATAAGTTGTTAGAAATAGGAATGTTTCTTTTCAGCCATGGTGCCAAATGTTAAGAGGATAATAATGCATAAAAATGACTTTGATGTGTCGCAAATCACCATTATCTTCCTTTGAGTGCATATAGCCGCAGTAAATATGTTCGTCGTGCAACTTGACTGCAGTAAGTTCAGTTTCAGGTACACCAATCATCACAATTCGTTATCGTAAAACTTGCTGCAATTAGAGAGAAATCCTTGAACATGTGCTGGGATTTTATCAGAGCAACGAATTGCTACGCAAACATTTTCACCATCGAGTCAAGACATCTGTTGCTCAGTCCATAAAACAACGAGGATGGGAAGTGTACGAGGACGTTAGCTGTTTCCACCAAACTGCCATGGTCATCGTTAAAAAGGAACGGTTCGGCCCCAAAGTGGTGTTGTGTGTCTGGTGGAACTTTGAAGGAGTGATTCACTGGGAGTGTGTTCCAAAGGCTGGTGCAGTCAATGAGGATCTTTTTTCTCAACAATTCGAACGAGTTCATGAAATTTTGAGACGGAGAAACCCAGCACTAGTTAACCGAAATAGAGTTCTCTTGCACCTGGACAATGCGAGACCTCATAGAGCGTGAAAAATCATGGCAAAAATTCAGGAATTGGGAGGAGTCGAACTGCTACAACTGCCACCATGCAGCCCTGATCTTGTGCCTTCAGATTACCATAATTTTCGATCCATGGCCCATTTCTTGCGTGGTAGAAATTCTGAAAACATTGAAGCTGTGGAAGTGGGTCTCGCCGAATTCTTCACGTCAAAATCCAGAGACTGGTACCGTTGCGGGATAAGAAACCTCGCAGAAAGATGGCTCAAGACCATAGAATCTGACGGTCTCTACTTTGATTAATGGTTTAATTTCTTGTCAGAAATCTTTCCAAATAAATGATTCCTTAAAGAACGTCATTGCCCATGAGACATCCCCTGTATTTACACACCCTAACCTGAAAGAAATATTACACGAGTTATTTAGTACTAACTGAAAACATATTTGAATTTAGAGTAGTCATATTATACCGGGTGAATCAGCTCCCCCTAATAATATTGATTTATGCAACCCAACTAACGCGATTAGACAGGAATGTCGACATTTCTCTGCTTGCATTCCGCATGGTACTAATGCACTGCAAGCATATCCCGCACTCAATACTGAACAGTATTATTTTCCCTCGAAGCGTCTACAGGCACATGATATGCTTGCAGTGTATTAGTACCAAATGGGATGCAAGCAGAGAAATATCGATCTTCGTGATAACACACGTTAGTTTGGCTGCATAAAACAATATTATTATGGGCAGCTGATTCTCCTGGTACATACCGAGGTGAAAAAATAAAAAAGGCAAGATTTTTTTTGTATTGACGTGTGTTATTATTATTATTATTATTATTATTATTATTATTATTATTATTATTATTATTATTATTATTATTATTATTATTATTCTTTCGATTCGGCCATCTAAGGACCACGTCATTTCAACTGCTTCTTGCTGAATCGAGCTTTAACATCCTCCCAGTACTTTCGCATTAGTTCTCGATGCTGTTGTTTCCTTTCTGCAGTCCACTTCTTGCCAGTTGGTAGCTTTGACTTTTCTTGAAAACATCGGTGTGCTGTTAGTGTTTGTTTAAGGATGGCACATTCCCAAATATCGTTGCCTGTAATTTCCACTTCTTGTAAATCTTTGTCCACCTCAATGTGAGATTTTTGAAGTGAAATGCCATGTCCTGTGGTTCGGATTCCACGTGGCTCATAATCAAAAGATTCACGGTCACGTAAAACTACAATCTTCCTTCCTTCCTTTTTCATTCTTGTTATATGACAGTAAAAGGCAATTCTCCGTTTCCTCATGGCATCAGTTATTTTTTCCACGTGGGTGTAAAGTTCGTGGTTGTGCCGTCTCCTATATTCCCCATTTTCTTTTACCGGACCCAACATTTTTCTTAGAATTTTTCTTTCTTTCACTTCCAGCTTCTCTGTTAGTCCCTTGCGATGCATTGCAAGGCACTCTGCAACATACAAAGCCTCTGGACGGATGACTGTTTGGTAGTGTCTTAACTTGGCATTTGTTGATATGGATTTCTTGTTGTAAATGGCCTTTGTTAGATTATATGCCATTTCCATTTTCCTGATTCGTGACTCGAAAGCTGCCTTCTCAGAGAGATTGGGGTCTATCCACTCACCCAAATATTTGAACGCTTTTGTTTGCTTGATTTTCCCCTGTCCTACATCCAGCTCTTTTGGCGCTAGCTTGATATTAGTGATGAATTCTGTTTTTTCAAAGGAGATCTTAAGGCCCGTCTTTGCTGCCTGAATCTGGAGTTCATTAATTTGCGCTGCGGCTGCATCGAGGGAATCTGAAAAAATTGCGAGGTCATCTGCGAATGCTAGGCAGTCAACAATCAGGTTCTGTTTTTGTAGCCCAATCTGACTCCATTTTCAGACTTGTTAATGTTCATTACTTTTCGCCACTGCCGGATGACTTTTTCGAGCACACAGTTGAAGAGGAAAAGAGATAGTCCATCTCCTTGTCTTACACCAGTATTGATTTCGAAGGTCTCTGAAATTTCTCCCCTGAATTTCACTTTGGACACAGTGTTGGTTAAGGTTTTCTGAATGATTGCTCTTGTTTTGTTGTCCAGTCCCAGTTCTTTCAGTATTTCAAATAGGGTGGGTCGACCGACAGAGTCATAAGCCTTTTTGAATTCAATGAAGGTCACTACAAACTGTTTGTTTCTAAGCTTCAGATATGAAAGGATAGATTTAAGGTTCAAAATCTGTTCGGCACATGATCATCCCTTCTGAAATCCCCCTTGATATTCCCCTAATTGTGGATCCAACTGTTCCTCTGCTCTAGTTTGAAGGGCTTTTGAAAGGATTGTGTATGTTATTGCAAAGAGGGAGATGCCACGGTAATTGTTCACATTCGTTCTATCACCTTTTTTGTGAAGAAGGTGAAGCAGAGCTGATGTCCAATCAATAGGGAGTTCCTCCTTTTCCCATATCTCACTAATTATTTCTGTTAGTTTATCGATAGTTACGTCGCCAGCATGCTTCCATAATTCGGCGATTATTGAATCCTCGCCTGGTGCTTTATTGTTTTTAAGTGACTGAATGATCTGCATAATTTCTTCTTTGGTTGGTGGTGTAGAGTCCGGGTTTGGATTTGGATTGTCTTCAAATGAGAATGAGGATCCTGGGCTTTCACAGTTAAGGAGAGACTCAAAATAATTTGCCAGGATAGTGCAGTTGTCCTTGTCATTATAGGCAGTTTTTCCCTCAGGATCTTTGAAATGTAGGCTAGGTGGAGTGTATTTAGTGAGATTCTGTCTGAAGGTTCTGTAGAAATCTCGAGTGTTGTTCTTCTTGAAGTCTTGTTGAATCTTTTCCAATTGACTTTTGTCGTATGCACGTTTTACCCCACGTATGGTTTTTGCAGCATGTTTCCTCACTAACAGAAAACTCTCCCAGTTATCTGAATTCTTCTTAGAGTTCCATCTCTGCCATGCCAGTTGTCTCTGCCTTATTGCTGCTTCACATTCACTGGTCCACCAGAGATGTTTCCTTCTTTTTGTTAGCGGGACTATCTCTTTAGCTGTTCTCACCAGGCCATCTCGTAGTTGTTCCCAATTCTGTGGATCCAAAGATTCAAGATTCTCAGTAAACTCGTGATTCAGGTGTAGCTTCTCTGTGTCAAACCTGTTGATCTCTCTTCGGCAGACCCTCCTGGTATTTCTTGGAAGAAGTTTAACCATGATTTTGGAAAGGTAATGATCATAATCAAGATTTACACTTCTCAGGACTTTTACATTCTGGATCTCTCGGTGTGCCTTGCGTGAAATAGCGACATGATCGATTAGGAATTCACCAAGTTTTGGATTTGGAGAAGTCCACGTTTTCTGCTTTCTTGGCAGGTGTTTGAAAGCAGTAGATTTCATAACAAGGTTGAACGCCTTACAGAGCTCCAGAAGTCTCTCTCCATTGCGGTTGGTTCTGTAATGAGCTGGGTAACTTCCTACAATGTTTCGGAATTTTCTTTCACGGCCAAGTTGAGTATTGAAATCACCAAGCAAGATAATCATATGTTTGTCCGGAATTTTAGCCATTATGTCCTCCAGTTCTTCCCAAAATTCGTCTGTTCCTTCTCTGTCTTTTTTGTTTGCCTCATTAATTGGCGCATACACATTAACCATAGTATACATTTTGTTCGTGCATCGGAAAGTGAGGATTGCTACTCGGCTGTTAGGAGAACTGAAATCTACAACCGAGTCCAAAATTCTTCTATTTACAATGAATCCCGTGCCAAGGTGAGGGATGTTCTTTGCAACACGTTTACCAACTTTGCCTTTAAATATTCTGTACCCCTGAGACTCAAAAGGATGTTCATCTGTTAATCTTGTTTCTTGTACTGCCGTAATAAGAATTTGATGTTGGGAGAGAGTATCAGTGAGATGCTTAAGTTTACCAGCTTTCAAAAGGGAGTTCATATTAACGGTATCAAAGAAGTTCCGATGTTTGTGTTTGATCTTTAGTGGAGTCTCCGACACCTCCAAGCATTTTGGTGCTGGCTCCCCAGAATCCGAAGGCCTGCATGCATCGCTGAAAGCGATGGTGGATTAGTTACCACCTGGGGTAGTAGCTTTTGCTGAATTTTCCTCCATGCTTTCTTGAGACAGTTGAAAAACTGTAATTGGGGTCGGTGATATTTCACACCGGCCAAAGTACTACCAAGGTTGTGAGCCTTGGAGCCACCAGCACTGATGGGCTCGCCGACCCAGCTTCCCGCTGGGAGTGGTTACCCAACCTTCCACTGGGTTGCTCGGCTTAACAGAGGACACCTCGGGTTCTTCCGTGCTGGAGTTGGAGTGAAAGAGGCTAAGTTGGATTCTCTTGCTGAATCCAATATGTTTGAGTTGCAGGTGACATGCAACGACGCATTTCACTCCCATTCGCCCAGAGCCACACGGACTCCTCCCTGGTTGATTCCTATTATTATTATTATTATTATTTACACTAATTTTTAATATTCCGTTCACAATTCACAATACCGTATAACGTCTGTCTGATAAAACACAAGTAGCGTGCACAGTGCTGCTTGACGCATGTGCAGACTACACTCTGTCAACGCTGTGTCCCTCTGTTCGTCCGGCAAGGCTCCTCCCACTGCTCGTATAATCAGCAAACACTGGCGCAGCGAAGTTCAGCGGCAATCGTGTGTTGAAAGGCCATCTTTTGATATTTCTGGCCCTGCATATCTGCTGGGTTTGGAGGTTACATGTCGAGCAGAGCTTATCATGGAGCTACTTCATTGTGGTGCAATGATGTTTCAGCATCACACTATTAAGAAGGGGAAATCCTAGCTTCTGTTGTAACGTGGCCAAATGATAAGCAATAGGCGCACATAATAATGCGTGAGCTAGCCAACTAGAATTTGAAATATTTTATGTGATAAAATGTTATTTAGATATGCTTGGGAATTTTCAGTTTGTCTACATTAAGTAAAATGTGCTGTTACTTGTATAATATTAATAAGTATGCATAAAACCATTTTTCCCTAAAATATGCTTGCAAAATCAATTATCCCTAAAATATGCAATATGCATTATGAAACTACATCCAGTAACCTGAAAAGAATGCTGAGAGCGCATAATTTTTTAATGGTTCTCTGTACATTACAGACACTGATTAAATAATTTAATCATCCTCATATGTTACTTCTGATAATTTAATATTAGGTAATTCACATGATTAATTCTTAGTGCCCGCGTCATTATCATATCATTATATGTGCTAGACTAATTAAGGGCTGCATCTAGAGTTTGTTATAATTGTAATTTACTGAAAGTGTCGAATAGTATTAGGGTATTGTTTATTCAAGTAGTATGATAATTGTGGAATTATATGACTAAAAAGGTTTGGTAGCTCTCCTGGGAAGCTGGGTGAAAAAACAGTTATACTAGGACAAGAAAGGTTTATGGAAAATATGAACAACGAGTCACATATACAGGGTCTTTCATATAAAATAAGAACGGCGAGCGGCGGATTTGTTATCTGTTGCTGCGGTGGCCTTGGCTGAGCTTGTGGCGTGCCACGGTCCCCTGCTGTAGTATTGAAAGCGCGCGCATAGTACATATTTGACCTTGTAATAAGCGTGCAGTTGTTCAGTCACCAGTCTGAACCTCAGATGCTAACATGGTGAGACAGTTATCATTACAACATTTTTTTTTGTATGTAAACCTCATTTTAAGTACGAGTCGGTACGGCTGGTACGTGATGCAATTTCCCAATGAGGTGCCACCTTCAGTAGCACAGATTCACGTAATTGAAAATAAGTTTGACACTACTGGCTCGGTGCTCAATAAAATACATAAAATAAAAAATCAGAAATATTACAGTGGCAGATCTCACTCGCGTCAGCCAGAATGTGATTACCAGATACAATGCCTGCATTACCCAGGAAGGACGCCACATCAAGCATTTCGTATAAGGTAATATTTCATATAGGATTGTACACACGCTTAAAGCAGGGGGCCACGGCTCGCCACAAGCTCGGCCAAGGCCACCACAGTAGCGGATAACAAACCCGCCGCTTGGCGTTCTTACTTTATATGAAAGACCCTGTATGAGATACGAATCCCAGTAGTACAGAGTGATGCTTCCTGGCGGGAGGAGATTGAATCTATCGCCAAGCAACGGGCTATCTATCATATTATTATTCTTGATATAGAGTTTACTTTAAAAAAGAACTTTTATTGATTGCATTCATTTATATGGAATAATCTCAAAATGATGATGTACTATTACTACTGTTATAAATGGCTACCATATCGATATGTTATAACCACAAGTCCTTATTTGTGAACTGATTTTCTTGGAAAATAAGTCAGTAGATCACTTGTACAGTATTATTATAGCCTACACCATATTGAATAAGCTTTGACGTATGTATTACGTAGTCAGATCGCCCATTTCACACAGTATCCAACATTAATATTTCGAGAGGGAAACTCATTTTTCATATCTACAATCAAGAGCTGTTCAAGGGAAACCATTCAGCCAAACCAGTTACGAGAACTGGTGTTGAAACATAGCAAAAGATACGTGGTAAATCTGTAACCAGAACTGTTCAAGGTAAACAATCCAGCTAAAACTGTGACGAGAGTGGATGTTCATTTATAGTAGATGATATGTGCCTATTCAACAATCCTGGGTTATTCAAGGTAATGTGACCAAGTATCATTGTACAGCTGAAGTATACTAACATTCCACACATGCGTCTTGGCTTATTTTACTAGATTATTCTTAATTGTTACGGCGTTCTTCGGTAACTGATTGTAAATACTATAGAATATGAAAAAATCCACAACCTGCTTCCAGTCTCCGACCGGATCAGGAATGGAATGAATGGAGCCCCCATCTAGCGGCGAGGATATGAATTGTGCCGGCGGCCGAGGCCTGACGCACTCCTCTGGGGCAATGATTAAATGAATGACAGGTGAAATGAAATGATAGTGGAGAGTGTTGCTGGAATGAAATTTTGACAGGGAAAACCGGAGTACCCGGAGAAAAACCTGTCTGCCTCCGTTTTGTCCAGCACAGATCTCACATGGAGTGACCGGAATTTGAACCACGGACCCAGCGGTGAGAGGTCGGCGTGCTGCCGCCTAAGCCACGGAGAATATATTTCTCTAAAAAAAACCTAACCTAACCCCGTGGCACTACAGCCCTTGAAGGGCCTAGGCCTACCAAGCGACCGCTGCCCAGCCAATTGGCCTGCAGATTTTGGGGTGACGCGTGGTCAGCGCGTCGGGTCCCCTCGGCCGTTAATCTTGGTTTTCGTGACCGGGGCACTGTCTCACTGTCAGACAGCTACTCAATTGTCCTCACGAGGCTGAGTGCACCCCGTTCCAACCCTCACGTCAGTTTTAAAATCCCTGACGGAGCCGGGGATCGAACCCGGGGCCTCCGGGTGAGAGGCAGGTGCTCTACCCCAACACCACGGGGCCGGCACAATATATTTCTCTACATTTCATAATTCACTATATGAGCGTATTAATTCAAGTACAGTAGATATAAAATGTTATTGTTTTAGTAAGGCGGTGTATTGTCATTGCCCCATACCTCGAGTACAAACAAACTTTCTCTTTTGAATAAGTGGCACCGATATCATACTGGACTTAGTGGGTACGTGTCAACTAGAACAATCACAATGTATACATTTCATAAACAGTATCCATTATGCACACAAATCCGGGCTCTATGTATAACTCTTTGTCCTTATGAAAATCCACAGCCTGCTTCCAGTCTCCGACCGGGTCAGGAATGGAATGAATGAAGCCCCCATCTAGCGGCGAGGATATGAACTGTGCCGGCTGCCGAGGCCTGACACACTCCTCTGGGGCAATGATTAAATGAATGACAGGTGAAATGAAATGATAGTGGAGAGTGTTGCTGGAATGAAATTTTGACAGGGAAAACCGGAGTACCCGGAGAAAAACCTGTCTGCCTCCGTTTTGTCCAGCACAGATCTCACATGGAGTGACCGGAATTTGAACCACGGACCCAGCGGTGAGAGGTCGGCGTGCTGCCGCCTGAGCCACGGAGAATATATTTCTCTAAAAAAAACCTAACCTAACCCCGTGGCACTACAGCCCTTGAAGGGCCTAGGCCTACCAAGCGACCGCTGCCCAGCCAATTGGCCTGCAGATTTTGGGGAGACGCGTGGTCAGCGCGTCGGGTCCCCTCGGCCGTTAATCTTGGTTTTCGTGACCGGGGCACTGTCTCACTGTCAGACAGCTACTCAATTGTCCTCACGAGGCTGAGTGCACCCCGTTCCAACCCTCACGTCAGTTTTAAAATCCCTGACGGAGCCGGGGATCGAACCCGGGGCCTCCGGGTGAGAGGCAGGTGCTCTACCCCAACACCACGGGGCCGGCACAATATATTTCTCTACATTTCATAATTCACTATATGAGCGTATTAATTCAAGTACAGTAGATATAAAATGTTATTGTTTTAGTAAGGCGGTGTATTGTCATTGCCCCATACCTCGAGTACAAACAAACTTTCTCTTTTGAATAAGTGGCACCGATATCATACTGGACTTAGTGGGTACGTGTCAACTAGAACAATCACAATGTATACATTTCATAAACAGTATCCATTATGCACACAAATCCGGGCTCTATGTATAACTCTTTGTCCTTATGAAGGAGTGTAATTAAATATTCTTGTGATAATCGTTAAGAGTAGAATTAAATTGAATTGAATTGAAATAATAATAATTATTATTATCATTATTACTCCATGTGAGATCTGTGCTGGACAAAACGGAGGCAGACAGGTTTTTCTCCGGGTACTCCGGTTTTCCCTGTCAACATTTCATTCCAGCAACACTCTCCACTATCATTTCATTTCATCTGTCATTCATTTAATCATTGCCCCAGAGGAGTGCGTCAGGCCTCGGCAGCCGGCACAGTTCACATCCTCGCCGCTAGATGGGGGCTTCATTCATTCCATTCCTGACCCGGTCGGAGACTGGAAGCAGGCTGTGGATTTTCATTTTTCATTATTATTATTATTATTATTATTATTATTATTATTATTATTATTATTATTATTATTATTATTATTATTATTATTATTATTATTATTATTATTATTCATCGCTATTGCCTCTATAGACTATTGCAGGGCCTACAAGTTTTCATCATTTAGGAGTGGGCTTTATTCCATGCAACTGAATGAATACGCTTCGGTCGAGTAGTGACTTCTTCTTGAAGGGCCTGTATAAGTTGTGTTTGAGTGGTGTTCTGAGATGAATGTGCTCTAATTTAGGATAACAGATATTTAGAAACTCTTTCAGTTGGCAATCTGAAGAGGTGAGCTTAAAAGGTTATAGTTCTCTTTAGGATTAAGCTTGATATCTTTCCGGTATGCGTGTATATTTTTATGTTGCTCCAATGTCTCTAAACACCATCTTTGAAGTTTGGACCAAGAATACTTCTGATAATCCTTCTCTCCTAATTGCAAGTTTTTAAAGCAGACTACATGTTCTAAGTGTGATACATTCTGCTGCGTTTAATGTTTCAGGTCTAATCACGTTTGATAATGTCTAATTGTTGCACTTCGAGAGATGGACCTTTTGTTATATATATTTTGAGTGAGTCGGGAGGCTATTTCAAATTTGTTGATACCTGTTAAGATGGTGAATTTTTCAGAATTGTTGGGTACAACCCATTTACCGAGGTACTTGAATCTTTCCTCTTTCATGATTCTATCGTGGGTAGTCAGAGGTTTTGTTGGGGCATGTAAGATGTTAGAGATGAAGTGGGTTTTGGTGTAGGAGATTTTGAGGTCAATCTTAACTGCGCATTCATGCAGGGAATTAGTTTTCTGAGTAGCTAGTTCCGAAAGAATGAAAGAAAGAAAGAAAGAAAGAAGAGCAAGCTGGAGAGGAGTGAATTTGAAAGACTTCAGAAATCTCAGATCTGAATTTCACTTTCGAAGACGTACCAGTGAGTGTACTTTGAAAGATCTTTCGGATCTTGTTGTCTAGGTCAACTTCTTGGAGAACTTGGAAGGGTTAGGCGGTCAATCGAATCTTCCGGAAGTCTCCAAAAGTGATGACTAATGGTCTGGCTCTATGTTTCAGGTAAGCGATAGTCATCTTTATATTCTGAATCTGTTCGACGCAGAAAGTGTATTTTTAGAAGACAGCTTGGTATATGCCTATTTGTGAGTCAAGTTTTTCCACGACTCTAGTGAGTAAGGCTTTAGAGAGGATTTTATAAGTAATAAGACACCGCAGTAATTATTATTCTTATTATTATTATAAGTCTATTTTTAGCCTATTTTCATTTATGAAAAATAATTGACTAATGGGATCACCTTTTGTCCGCACCTGTATGTGTGTTCCCCCCTAATAAAATCTAAACGGCCGAAGCGATGTCAATAAAACTCGGTAAGTACATACTACTACCCCGTCTGACCTCGACCGTGCATTTCAAATTTTAATACGTATCAGTAATCCAAGATGGCGGACGCGTGAAACATTTTACTGGCATTCTATATCCTCGCAACAGTAACATAATATATCACCCTGAAAATTTACGATGATAAAGGGTACTACTAGAAGTTTCTCTTATGAGACTTACAAAAACCTGTCAAATGAAAAACCAACATGGCGGCCATGCGAAGTCATCATATTTAAATGGAATCTTCTGGCGATTTGTCATCCGAACACAGTGAAACTTGGTACAGTAAATGTTTATACAAACTTCAATCTACTGGCATCAAATTTTATTCTATTGTTTTCATTATCTCAAGATGGTGGCTGTGCGAAATGTTAAAATTATTATTTTCATTTCATGTGTCCTATTCATGCTATCAAAGTAAACGTTTAAATAATGAACCTAAGGAATAATTTCCATCTAATGGTACATAATTCTATGGCTGTATATATATACATATATATATATATTGTGCCCGTTTATACGGAGGATGGTTAGTCAGCACTCGGCTTTTTGCTGCTGCGGCTTCGGGGCGTGTAACGTTCCCTCCACCGCTGACTTAACATCCGATATGTAATACTCAAGGTTCACAAGCATTTGAGGAAAAACTCAACATATAATTTTACATTATTTATTTCATAGAAGAGCCTTCGTGGCTTAGGCGGCAGCACGCCAGCCTCTCACCGCTGGGTCCGTGGTTCAAATCCCGGTCACTCCATGTGAGATCTGTGCTGGACAAAACGGAGGCAGACAGGTTTTTCTCCGGGTACTCCGGTTTTCCCTGTCAAAATTTCATTCCAGCAACACTCTCCACTATCATTTCATTTCATCTGTCATTCATTTAATCATTACCCCAGAGGAGTGCGTCAGGCCTCGGCAGCCGGCACAGTTCATATCCTCGCCGCTAGATGGGGGCTTCATTCATTCCATTCCTGACCCGGTCGGAGACTGGAAGCAGGCTGTGGATTTTCATTTCATTTCATAGAAGAAAAATAGATTCACTCAAAACATGTCAAAAATCAATCACTTGGCATAGTCTCTTCAAGTGTCACTCAAAACTAAAAATCACTTTGTTAAAAATTCATCATATTTCACTATAATGTCACTTCATTATTCCACGAAATTTGTAACTATTTTGTCTTGCTTAAATTAAATTATTACTATTTGTAGTATATTTTACTCAGGCGTCGAGCGCGCCTATCATTTAAGTCATATAATCTCTCCAAGGTTTTGGACATTTACATTCATTTCAATCTTTACCCTTCACGGTTTCCTTTATGTTTACATAAACATTATCTATTTACCATTTATTTAGTCCTTTGGACCTTAATAATAATTCATCACAAAGCCTTCGATTTTAAACATTTAAAAATACTGTACAAGAACATGCCATGTCTGTGGATCGAACCCTTATTCCACCAGTTACTCTCCATGCATCAGGTGATCTTTCTCAGCAGTGTACCATGCACTGTGTTATTTATTATAGTGAGATCTTTATTCATATTAAAACTACATTGTTTCATAACACGTTATTTCATTCATTTTGAGGAAGGAATCCTTTTATCAACAATAAAAGTATTTGACAAGATCCGTCAAAATCTATATAAACGCTTCAAACTTATATTCTGGAGAATTGTCTCAATCCCAGCATTATGATTCTATGGGTTATTTTGAGCTTGCATCTTTTAATAAAAACTTTCATATAGTGGCCTTTTTAATATTAGTCTTTGCTAGACCCTAATTGACCGCGGAACTCGTCAAAATTTATCTCTCACTCCCTCATTATGGTAGGTCAGGCTCTAACAGCGACCCCCTTCTTCCTGTGACACTTCAATTGATTTATGGCGTCTCGCAGACCGCCTTGCTTTACAATGTTATTTACTATTTAACCATATGACCCCCAAGACTTAATATTATTATTATTATCATTAACATCTCGTGTTTACAGGATATTTATTATTTATTTCGGAGAGGATGTATAATAGTTGACTACACCAACTTTAATAATAACTTGTATGACGTCTTATCACAGCACTATATTTATAACAATGCCTTTTTGGACGTACTTGCATATTTCACATATGACGCTTTATTTCGACGATTATTGCCTACAATATTTTATTTATAACAATGCCTTCACGGTCTTACTTGCACATTCACATACGACGCTTTATTTCGACGATTATTGCCTACAATACTTTATTTATAACAATGCCTTCACGGTCTTACTTGTACATTCACATATGACGCTTTATTTCGACGATTTTTGCCTACAATACTTTATTTATAACAATGCCTGATCGGACTTACAATGTAACTATTATTTTCGACGCTTCAATATGTCAATATTTTAATGGGAATTTCACCTACCCAATATAATACGACGTTTTCATACAACAACAATACATTAATGGGAATCTTTCATCCACAATATTTCGACGATACTTTCCATCTCCCGAATAAATATATCTTGATTAACGCATATTATTAGCTTGAAGCTACATTTATTTAATTATTAGGCCTTTTCGGCAACACGATTTCTTGCTTGGATATCCGCGGTTTATTTAATAACTTATATAATCTTTCATTTATAGCGGTAAGACCTCGGTCTTCCTATTATTTTATTCTCATAACTTTGGCTTGATAGCCTGCAGTAATACGTTTTTCCTTGGGTGTTTTATTCACCAATTACTTTACAGATTTACAAATCGATCATTTGACAACAATGCGTCAAGATATTATTTATTTCGTTCCGTTTTATTACTTGAGTTCCTTATTACGATTTGTACTACCACTTTATTTCTAGAGTATAACAACTCGATAGTAGTTATTTTTATTAGTATCATCTCAGATTTCAATTATTTTTATTACAACGTTTTGTTATTTGCCATTTAATTATAAGGTATAAAATCAAATTATTTTTATTTTTCCTTATCTTATCGACTTTTAACGACTTCATTATGATGCATAGTTATTTCATAACCTGATTTTACTATGGCAAAATTTTAAGCCATTTAGGTTATTATTTTCGATTCCTTCCTCCAAATCATTTATTACTTATTATTTCAGTTCATGGGTTTTTATTACTTTATATTACTGATCCCTTTTTTATATTTATTTTGCGAGGTCATTCTCGCAGTCATTTATTATTATCCCAACATTTCAATCACATTAGTGCATTCAACTACCCGGTGAATCAATCGTTAAACTCCCTAGTCACGGCTGATTTCACCGGGTCAGTGCATCGTACGGCTGCAAATTTTAATGAAAAATCATGACTCACCAGTGTGCTTCTCCTGCTTCATCCTTAGAAGGATTCACCCATCTAACGCCATATTTAACACTTTTCCATGGCACTTTCTTTCGTGAATTGCATTTCACTTAGGCCCAATTGACCTTCACTTATATTTAAACACATTATTATTCTATAAAACACTGTATTAACACTAAACCACATCTCAGTGATCTTCGGCACTTCCTATCGGTAATCGACGCCCTGATGAGATCCTAAGACCCTGCATTGGATGCGTGATAGCTCGAACGGCTCCTAGTTCTTCACTGGATTTAGTCTCTGCCCTGTCCTTTTAACAGTCTATTTCGGCTTTCTTTATCGTCTTTTTATAAGCGATTTGCATTTTCACTTGCCCTACACTTATGTAGCGGTCTATCGAACCTATGGCCCGCTTACTTCTTGACCGTAATCTGTCCTTTTTATATCTGCGACAAGCTTTTTCTTCTTTCTCCTACGAGGATATTTTTCTGGCTACGTCCCTGTTTGACACACTGAAGCTTCGCTAAAGTTCACTGAATTTGCTTTGGGTCTCTAACCCGTGTCCATTCTACTTGAATTTTTTGGATTTCGTTCCAATATCTGACCCTTAATATTGTGGTCTTTCACTTGACTTTCACGAAGACCTATCTATAGTCCCGAACCGATGATTTCCAGCGTAATGTCTCTACGGATCTGGACTGATGTTTTCTAGCTGATTAATGTTCTAGAATTTGAAGCTGCGCAACTTATTTTGTCACGGTTTCCGTGTAGCGTACAATTTTATTTGATCTAGCACAAGTGCTTTAGTGATCACTTACAAACAACAGTACTTTTTTGACGTGACGTATTTATATTACCACGCACATACAAACTTTTGTTGAAACCGCGGATACTGACGATTTGTTAATTTGTCTTAACACGGTTCACTTTAGCGGTTGGTATCGAACTGAGTTACTCGCTGTGACATCTCCATACAGGAGTGCGATGAGTTTTTACTAACGTGAGGACGAACTTCCGTCCATGCAGCCTGATAATACTGCGTACTGTATACTTATGTACTGTACGAATTTGCGCTGAGCCTCTCCGGGCTTGACTGAACTGCGACTGATATGATGCAGCGTTTCTGCATTTTATGAGACAGCGTGTAGCTCCTCTACGCTTACTGATGGTGAAACTGCTTCTGATACAGCCTAATGCCTCACTGGGCTGACGAATACTGCATGCTCTCTGGCCGAAACCTTGGCTATATATTGGGAACTTGCAAAAATAAATTACTTTTGTCTTCTTCTTGGAACTATCTTTTGAAATAGACGTCGCACGTTTTTGAAAAATATATCATTATGTTCCCTATAATTCAAACGTTACATTATCATCTCGTTTCCCGAAAATCGATCGTTTATTTATTTTAAATAAAATCTACAAGGCTCCTCAGCTATGTGGGCGAATGGGTTTTATTTTCTCCTTCCCAAAACCTCCGTTTAGCTCCGCCTAATGACGTAACTGCTTCGTAAGTGCTTTTTCCCTGGGCCTAAATTATTCGATTTTAGTCTTGATTAATTCATAATTCCCTGGATTATTCTGTTCTATGTATACATATTTTTGTAATTTTGCGTTGTTTCCGCGAAAACGGGTTATTTCACAATTTTGCGGTGTTGGGAGGCAATCCAGGGTTGTCATAAAGATGCTGACGTTAACACTCCGCGGTGGTTCCCCTGCCAATCTGCTCAGGTTGATTCATCACAGCGTGACTGTCCTCATGTTTCACACACAGCTTGCATCCTGTGACTTCAGATAAGGCTGTCAATGCTCTGCGTCATTGCCTGAACCACTTCTTATTTCCTCATGGCTAGCTTGTAACTGAACGTCTTTTCATCTCAGAGATCCGAAGTTCATATCCTGTACCAACCCCAGTTGGGTACAATATATATAGGCTATATATATATAGCAATCCAACATGGCGACCATCCAAAATAATTAGATGGTTCTCAATATCTACAAATCTACGAGGCACGTCCAGAAAGTAAGTTCCGTTTGGTAATAAAATTAAATTGTGTACAGATACAGAAAAATCATTTATTGCACAATATTCTACACCTCTTAAACTACTTTTCCACATAACTGCCGAAATGTTGCAGGCATTTGTCATAGCGTGGCACAAGTTTTTGGATACCTTCTTCATAGAAGTTTGCCGCCTGTGTCTTCAACCAGATGGAAACATCATTTTCCGAGGTGTCAAGATTTGTTTCGGCTTAACCTTTGCTGGGGATGAAGTGTGCCTCCATTCCATTGCTTGCCGCTTACATTCAGGGGTGTCGTAAGAAACCCAAGTTTCATCTCCTGTGACTATCTGTGTCAGAAATTCTTCGCCGCCTTCGTTGTAACGGGTCAATAACTGAAGTGCACTACCCATCCGTTTTGTTTTGTGTTGCTCCGTAAGAATCTTTGGTACCCAACGTCGGCAAAGTTTACGAAAGTTCAGTTTTTCGGTAACAATTTCATGAATTAGTGATCGTGAGATTTGGGGAAATTCCATAGCGAGAGCACTAATTGTAAACCTGCGCTTTTCCCGGATCTTGTCATCAATCGCGTGAACCAGTTCTTCTGTAACCGCTGCAGCGGAACGTACAACTAGTTGAAGACACAGGCGGCACACGTCTATGAAGAAGGTATACAAAAACTCGTGCCACGCTACGACAAATGCCTGCAACATTTCGGCAGTTATGTGGAAAAGTAGTTTAAGGGTTGTAGAATTTTGTGCAATAAATAATTTTTCTGTACCAAACGGAACTTACTTTCTGGACGTACCTCGTATTACAGCAATCAAACAGAAATTTAGTGTTTTGTTAGAGGATATTAACATAAGATCACCTATGGCACTCTCAATGACGTGGTGAGCACAAACCCAACATTGAGGTGACGCGAAATTTAAATAGATTATTCTCGCGACTTTCAATCCGAAATCTGTGAAACTTGGCACGGCATATCTTCTTACAAGCCTTAATATACTGAATTCTAATTCAATGGAGTCTGAGGAGAACTGAAAAATGGCAGCTGTGCAATTTGTATCGAATCTCGTTTTTATTTCTCGTGTCCTAATCAAGCAATAGAAACGTAGGTTGTTATAATGAACTATCATTAGAATATTCATCTGCTGGAATATAATTCTACAGCCTAAGAAATAAACAGTCCAATATGGCGTCCATTCAATATATTCCATCGGTTCACAATATCTCTGGAGTCATTTAAGCAATCCAACATATTTTTTTGTATGCTGATAAAGGACTGTTAATTAAGTACATACATGTGACATTCTAAATCTTAAGAAACACAAAAGAAACATGGCGGCCAAGTGTCTTGCAATTCTTTCAAATGATTGTTTTAGCGATCTAATCACCCAAGAGTAGTGTTGCTAAGAACAGCGAATCTTTTTCAGAGCTTCGTATAGGGACACCTCTTGTTTAATTGTTTTCAAAAATTCAAGATGGCATCAGTTCGAAATTTTAAAATCTTGTTTCTTTAAATCTCATGTACCCTATTCAAACGATTAAAGAAAGGATTCGTATGTTAGGTTATTATAATAATCACAAATTAATGGCATCAAATTCTGTAGCTTATCTATCGCAAATCATAAATGCCGTGCATTAGAGTTTTCTTCCCGTGAGGCGTCACAGTAAAATGTCTTCTCGCGGAACGACTCTTATTCACAGATGATGAAAGTTATACATTCTAGCACATACTTTCGCAATGCAATGGTTTTAGTGGAGGTATAGGTCCTGTATAAGAAGCTATTTAGTATACATCTCACGGAAAAGCCTTTTAATAGCCGGGAGAGTTTATAATATCAAAGAACTTTAGGATCTATGAAGATAGGCTATTTAGTTCTTCACGGAACTACTTATGTTTATTATAATTATTATAATGCTTTGCCAGAACATCCTTCAAGCTACACAAGCTTCCATATGGTTACTCGAGTGATTAATTATAGTTCTTTCACAAAATGTATTCTTGTCGTGGTATTCATTGGTCACTGTTTAAGGTGTATTACAAAACACATTATTCACAATATTATACACAACAATGTTGTATCTTCCAACGCGCGAGATATTCCTCTGTGGGTGGAACCAGTGGACATGACAATGGGA